>JAAEAF010006955.1:0-15226 GCA_011037195.1 Triatoma infestans
TTTCTCTTACTCCTAAGTAAGAGGAAGTATTGTAATCGTGTCACATTTTCGATATCGAGTTTTCACCGGAAATATCCGTTTTGAGGTCCCCTGAGTCCAAAAAAGTGGTTTTTAGCAAATGGTCTGTGTGTGTGTGTGTGTGTCCGTGTGTCCGTGTGTGTGTGTGGTGTATGTATGTATGTATGTGAACAGCATAGCTCAAAAACGAAAAACGTAGCAAGTTGAAACTGATATTCCTTTAAGTATCACCTGGATCTGACAGTACGTTATCTTAAAAATTCCTCAACCCGGAAGGACCCACTTTACTAGTTGGATTTTTTACTTTTTTGCGATTTCTCAAAAATGGCTCCGACGATTTTCTTTAAACTTTAAACATCAACCACACATACAAAGAGCTACAACTTTTATTAGAAACATTTCTCCGGGAAAATGCATTGAAGGGCACTTTTGGGGGAGGGGTAGGGTTAGGTTTTCATCTAAAGTGCTATTTCAGTTTATTAGACAATTCTGCCATCTAAATAATGTTAATTAGCATTAAATATGTTGTTGAAATTCCGAGTTTGAAAAAAAATCGGATAACCGGAAGTGTGTTTACTTTACCACTTTACTAAATGAGTTATTCACTTTTTCGCAATTTTCTAAAAAATGGCTCGGACGATTTTTTTGAAACTTCGCACATAAACTAAACATTCAAAGATCTACAACTTTTATCTAAAACATTTCTCTGGGAAATTTCTTTTAAGAGCACTTTAGGGGAGGGGTGGGGTTAGATTTCATCAAATTGCTATCCTAGTTCATTATACAATTCTATCATCCAAACATAATTAGTTAGAAATAAATAGATGCGAAATTCGAGTTTCAAGAAAATTAGTAAACCGGAAGTGCGCTTTTACTGAACAGTTTTTTTTTGCAGTTTTCGACGAATTTCATTAAATTTGTTTACACAAACTATAAAATTTGTCAATTATCATTTTGAGAAATGGAGTAAGAGAAAGTTGTGTGAGTGTTTCACACCAGGTTTTTTTTTTTATGTATGTAATTAGGTTTTACGAGCTAATAATTTCCAACGGGGGGAAAAATAAAATAAATTAAAAAAAATCTATTACTTTTATTTTATACATTTTTCAGAAAAAAAAATTATTACAGAAGGTGTTTTAGGGAATCAGTGGATTTGATTTAACTTCAAACTGCCATTAAAAGATTTGACTGGTGAGACAGAAAGCTGTGCCAGATATTCACTTTCTATAAAATATACAATGTAATAATAAAGCCAATTAAGCTTTTACAATAAAAATTCCAAGTTTGCTAATTAGATTTATAATAGTTTCCGTAAGAGAAAGCTGTGTGAATGATTCACAGCATCCTTTTTATAATTAGGATTAGTATAACATTGCTACTGTGAATGTACTTAGTGTATATCAGATTTTATATGGTATATTTTCTATTCCTAATAGTTAAATTCTAGGACAAGACCCCAGTCTAATCAGCTGATTAGGACTTTGAAAGGTTAATGCCCTAATTACTATTATTCAGTGACTCCCTATATCAATATTATGCGAATAATCAAATCTCTGTAATAAGGCAATTTAGACGATTTAATAATCTACAGTATATAGGCCTCCGTACACTTGATTGAGAATCACCCCGGTCTATAGAATTTAATTAAGGTACTGTGTGATAAATGTAGTGATTAAATTTGTGTACTAAAAGCACATGTTTATCGTGTGTAACTGTAGAAGTTTTCGTGAAAAATGATAAAAATTCCTTTCGAAAAAAATCTGGTATAAGACACTCACACAACTTTTTCTTATTGCAATTATATTCTGACAAAAACTTTCATCAAATTCAAAGAATCTTTTTCTTGTTGAATTGTGACTACTTTCTTTTTCTCTTGCTTTCTAATCCAAAATAGAGCGATCCCGGGTTCGAGTCCACCTGCTGCCCTTAGATTTTTTCTACCTTGGAGCCTCTTACAGCACACTGTCCGTTGATGGACAGTGTTGTCTGTAACGAGAGAACACTGTCCGAAGACCGGTAGTGCACTGAAAAGGCTCCGAACTTTGGGGTAGCTATATGTGCCCTGAAGGGCTTTGGATAGCATAGGGGCTTGGTCCCTCCCCACAGACAATAAAAAAAAAATCCAAAATAATTAATTTAAACGATCAACTTTGGTTGTTTTTCAATTTCTCTAATTTCTATAAGTAGAAATTCTAGCCACTTCATCAGGAGTTTTGGACAACTTTGCAGTTATTTCAGCTAGAATATGGACACGAACATTTTATTGCCAGAGCACATAGAATCTAGGTGAAGTAGTTTGAAGTTTTGTTCGTTATCAACCGTTTGTAAACTATAAAATTTGTTTTAAATTAAATTTTCGATCAATTTTTATGGAAAAGCAGGAAATAACTAGAGCATTTCATGTCTATCCTTTTACTCCTTACATAAACGTTTCAAATTTTTAAATATGCATATTTTTTTTTTAATTTTAATTTTAATTAGAAAACTCATCAAACAATAATTCAGTTGGTATTATTTACGTGTATTTTTATTACATAATAAAAAAATATTTTAGCTGGCTTTTAAGATTTGATAATTCCAAATATTTCATTTAATGTATCTTGTTGTACGGCGGATAGAGGTCCGTATAGGCCTTTCCTATTTCGCCGCACACTTCTTGTATTTCTATTAAATTTATTTCTTGGAATAACAACAACAAAAAAAATGAGAAAAAATAAATAATATTTATATGTAATATAAAATGAATCAATTTAAATGAAGCAAAGGAAAGTGGCCACTTTTTTAGAAAATATTACAATAAATATAAGTAACGTTCTATAGAACAATAATTAATTAACCGTTCTGTTTATAATAAATATTTTATATTCTAGCAAAACTAAAGTTAACTTAATAAATGAATTAAGAAAAAAAAAGATTTTTAACAAGAATAAACGGAATACGTTGAAAAATTGAAATGAATTAAATTATTAATTATAATTTTAAATGTAAAATTGTATGCTTACAGGTAATGCAATGTATTATAAATTAGCGGCGTGAATTTATAAAAGGTAAAAAAAAAAAACTCCACAATGGTGGGTCTTGAATATGCGCTGCATACTTATAACAATGGTAATCGCTCACGCTACCTCTGTGCTAGCAAGTTATGCTACGATATAGTTTTAATGTTCCTATTTATTGAAGCGATGAGTGGCCTGCCATCTATTGGTAGAGTTGTGCATGCGCGAAATAATACTCGTACGTTTTTCTTTGTAAAATGTAAGTGCTTTTTACCCTGTTCAGTTTTCTTCTTGATGTGAAAAGCATCTGCATGAAGCGAAGAATGCTGTAGTGCTCCAATGTGGAGAAAAATTAAAAGAAATAACTGAATTGAATTGAAGAAGTTGAATGGAATAACTTGACTAGATAACAGCGGTGTATGCGTGTGTTTGTGTGTGCCCTGGGCAAGCTCTAAGCGACTACTGACTGTTGTTCGTGGTTTACATTTTACAGTACAAAGTTTACATTTTAGAGAATTTTTAATTTTTAATTTTGTTGACAATCATTTTTAAGTTTACTATTATTATTTCTATTTTCTAATTTTATATGTGGCCTTAACATATCTCTATAATATTTTCGGAATAGCAGACAAGAAAAATGACAGCAAATTTGAAGTGACTGAATTAATATTGAAATAAATAAATAAAGCTATGGCGCAACAGCTAGTGAAAAGCCAAGGCTTACTAGAAGGCGATTCGTAATTAATGTAACGAAAGATATTATTTATTTAGGTTTATATATATATATATATATATAAACAGCTTAATGTTATATATTGAGCAATAAAATGGTCAGTTGACTTTACTCTCCGGGCTAGCCGAGCTTTATTTTAATGCCATCAATTATTATATACTGTCGATCTTCATAAACGAGTAAAGTGATATGGTACATGGAATGCCAGGGCTCTTTTTGTCGTGAAGATTATAAGCGCTCTAACCTTTGAATATGCAGGTCTGTATGTTACACTGTTTATCAAAGATATTCTTCAGGTTGGGCGCATCAACAGAACACGGTCAATGACCGTAAAATGGAATAAATTTCATCTGCCCCAGACATTCGTTTCAACTCAGCTTGGACTTTTTAACTAAAATGTTGGAATCATGTTGGAGTTTAAAGGGAAGGCCCAAAAACCTCTAAGGAACCATTTTTCCAAAGAAATCCTTTTAGATCGATTCTTTTACACACACATATACACATAGAATTCACAAAAACTTGAGGGGGAACTGAAAAAAAAAGAGTTATTTTTTATGAAAACTCAATTTTCCATATTTGACACGATTCAGTCTTTTAAAACAGTAATAAAAAGGGGTAAAAAGAATTAGAAAAGTGGGATGAAACATTTACCTAACTTTTCACATATTTACTCCATTCACATATTTCTGATTAATTTTTTTTTTTTTTTTTTTTAAAAACTTGGTATTTTTACTTGAACATTGTACAGATTGGGAAAACTATCTAAAAATACTGTGGTATTTTAGTACTATAATAAGTTTCTTTGACACGAAATAAACGAAAGATATCTATTATTACTGAATATCTATTATTAATTTACCAAGCTTAAACTCATGGTGTCGTTTTCTCAAAAAAACAAAAAAAAAAAACCAATCAAGTTATTTTTGCTCCAAATATCACTTTTTACCCCACATATTTAATTTGGTCCTTAACATACGTATAATTTATTGAAATGGCATTCATAAAGTCATCCCTTGCTTAGAACATTCGTAAAATCAATTATTCTCAAGAAATATTTCAAAATTAAAAAAGGAAAATTACAGACCTCTTATAATGTGTTTATAAAGTTTTAATGAAAAAACAAAAAACAAATTGATGATCTTTTAATAGACACGTATATCCGGTTTTTTTTGACGGAAAACTCTCTTCTCTCTCTTTCTATTTGATTCGATGATTGTTACTCAAACAGAATAACATGTTTGAACTTCCTGTCATGCTGTTCACGTACATAGTACAGACTATTTGCTAAAAAAACCCACTTTTTCGAATCAGAGTGTAAGAAGAGAGTAGCAAAAAGAGAAAATAATTAACAAGAAAAAAAAAATTCTCTTAAAATCTCAACTCTCTTTGAGATTGACGTCATTATAATTAAGAATGTTTAATTACAAAAAAAAAATGAATATTTTTATATATTTATTGATAATGTTTAAGCGTCCATTATTAAATTGTAATTTAAAAAAAAAAGAAATGTTAGGGGTTAAGAAATAAATATTATAATACATGAGACTTTTAGTAAAACAAAAAAAAGAATACAAAAAAAAAAGAGCGTAAAGTGCTCAATAAAGCCAATAACGTGGCTACATAGTCGTGGTACTAGAACGGTCCAGAAGAGGTAGTAAAGATCAGTAAAACAGCCAGACAGTCCTTTGCCTCCCACCCCCAAAGCTGTACAAGCGCCACGTGCTACTATTGCCGGGTGGTGGTGGGAGATTTTGACTACACTATTCTCCTGTCTCCCCACCCACCCACTATATTCCTACCAAATATCCCCACCACCATAAATGCCGCACCTAATTCCTCTCTCACCCCCACTCCACTTATATTCTCAGTTTCTCCTACTATTCTCAACAATCTAAACCACCCCCAGCATCCCTGTTGTGTACTCCACTTCTTCTTCTTCTTCTTCATCCTCTCATATCCTATACAACCATCTCTCCACCACTCTTTGCCGCCGCCTCCAGCCTACAGCTTTTACAACCATCCTTTCTCATTCTATTTCTACGGCTCACTCTCTTACCCTCTCAGTCGTTCTCTCTCTCTCTCTAAAACCCGCTCTGGTCTCTCTCTCTCTCGTTTCAGGTTCCGACGGCTACACGCAGAATTTGCCTTGGTTATTGTTTGTCTTTGTTCGACTCCGTTTTTGTATTGATTTGAGTTCGGCCGGGGGGAGAGGAGGAGGAAGGGGTAGTTGCGAGGGTGGTTTTTGTACTGTGTGTTGAAGGTGGCACCGGGAGAACCTCCGCTATCGTTGTGCTGTGCTATATAGCTAGCTGGTATGCTCCATTATTACGATGATGATGATGATGGTGATAGCATGGAAAAGATCGGGTGTACAGAGCTCGGTCCGTCAGCTGAGAATGGGAGGATGAGGCAGCCGGTGTTTTACGGGTGGAGGTTAAAAGGGGGGCACCCCCATATAATACCACCACTACGTTTGAATTACGACTAAAGGTGATTCTTCTTGGCCGGGTTGATCAATGTATTTTAACATTGTCAGATGCGATTGGATAGTGTGAACTCATTACACTCATCGAGGCTAGCCAGAATACTTTAAAACTAGTAAACATACTTATAACTTTGAAACTTATATCTTCCTTCTAATCAAGTTTGTTTAAAAAAAAAAATACAGCTGCGAAGTACGTATTTACACGTTTTTCACGTCCTGTAATTTACACACTTATGAATGACATATCTTCTTCAAATTTATAAATCTTACCAACTGTTTAATTGACTTCTATGTTTTTATCAATGGGAAAAACTAAACTTAATAAAAAAACAAACAAAAAACGCTTTTTTTTTGAGGAAAACTTAATTTCTAAAGAAAAAACAAAAAAAAAAAACCCTTAAATGAAAAGTTTCAAACAAAAGTGATAGGTCACTGTATGTGTACTTTTTGTACACCAAATTTAATAAAACCCATCAGTGTAATTAATGGAGAAAATCACGAGAAAATTGAAAAAAAAAAAAAACTAATCAGTAACAAATTTCAGAAAACATTAACCCAAACCCCGGACCCAAAAGCACCCTCCTTAAATGAATTTTTCTCGGAGAAATGTTTGGCAAAGACAAAAATAATGGCTCTTAATATGCCAAGTTTAAAGAAAAACTCGTTGTGGTATCGTTTGCAAAAAAATCGTAAAAAAAAATCGAAAAACCCATTCAGTAAAGTGATACTTCCGGTTGAGAAATTTTGACAGATAACTTATTTGTTTGGTGAGAAAAGAAAAAAAAAAGTCATCACGTCGGTAAAGTTCTATTATAGGCTGGCTTAGATTATCGCCGTTAAGCTTGAGATTATTGTATCTCAAGTGAGATTTTTTTTTTTTTTTTTTACTTTCGACTTTTCGATTCACTAAAATCCCTCGTGACCATCCACTGATAAATTCTCTGAATAATATTTGTTTTATGTAAATGAAAAATTCCTTCAGAGTCCGATGAAAATTCATTTTTAAAAATATTATAGAACGCGATAATATTTCCTCGTAATAGCAATATACCTAACTTTAGAAATTTTGTGATTTTTTTTATCACACAGATTCCATATCGATCTTTTTTTGTTGGAAAAAAAAATTATAGATATGAAACAACTTATTCAGAACATTCTTCTTACTTCCTGTTAATACTATATATAACTCCTGTTAATTATATAAATAAAATGGCAAATTTGCTTTAAAGTTCAAAATTTGGTTCATTTTTTGCCTAACATAAAAAATATAGAGGTAAGACGGGTACAAGTACCCTACCCAAGTACGTCGGGAAGTTAAGACCGCTCCAAATAACATAGAACCAGCCCCATATATTTCAAAATTAAACATCACAAATTCCCACAAAACTATTTCAAATCATTTTTTATATCTGCGTACAATTAGCCAAAATTCCAAGTTTAAAAAGAAACATAATCGATTGGAGTCATTTTCAAGGAAATCGTGGAAAGCTGAATAAAAAAAAAAAAAAGAAAGAAAAATTATTCACTTTAAAATCGCATTTCCGGTTGATGGATTTTGCCCGAAACTTAAAATGCGTTTCGACTTCCTGTGAGGAAGTTTCAACTTCCTGTGAATTTTGCTCTTTTTTGTGATATTTTGTTTACACACATATACGCCACACGGATTCACTAAAAATATTGTTTTTTTTACGCACTCAAAGTACCTCAAAACATGTATTTCCGCTACAAAACTCAATCTCGAAAATTTGACACGATCGTAATAACTTCCTTTCTAGCAGAATTAATAGAAAGTAAAAATTTAAAATTTAATAAAAATATCGTAGAGACTTTCGTAAAAAAAACAAAAAAAAAAAAACATTATCCCCACCATGTCTTAGAACTATCTTGAAATTACGTACAATTGTTTCATATAAAAGTGAAAAAAGTTTCCTTATATAACATTTAAACAAAAACAAACAAAAAATCGAGAGAACCATTTTTTATGTGTGTGGAAATTGCGAAGGAAAGCAGACAAAATTTTTCCTTAGTGTTTTCATTGTGTCCAAATTCCATTCAGAATACATTCTGCTAGCTTCATTTAGAAAATTCTATTTAGGATTTAATCCTGAGTGAAGAAGAAAAAAAAAGTAAGGAATTACGTCACTGAAGTTTTAAATAGTTTCGTCAAGAGTTCACAGAGTTCATCTATTTTACGCTGCAAATAATGAGGTAGGTCGTATTGTAATTTTAATGGCAAACAGTTTACATAATATACGAGTATGAATTTAGGATTAAATAGAGGGGGTAAGTAAGTTAAAGGTTTTTTTCTTTTTTAATTTGGTGTTCTGTGTAATAATTGATCAAGATACTTGTTTAACTTGTTAGTGTTTAAAAAAAAGAACATATCTGAAGCCTTCATTGGTTGCCATTATCATAGTTCTGATTAATTTGATTAAAGTTCTGAATTCTAATTAAATGTTTGGTTCCCCTAATTTTTTATTATTCAAAAGAAAGCAAAGTAACCAAAGCCTTTCTGGACCCGTATAGCTACTCTAAAGTACAATAAAAACTTGCGGATCCAGTACAACAATCCAGACCCGGGTCTTACCCACCTAAGATTCACCACTGCCCGGACAAATCGGACCATAACCTTAAAATGAAATACCCTAAGCCACAGACATCCTCTTCCGACCCAAACGTCCTCTGATCTAATTTCCTCACAAAAACCAAGCAATTTGCTATGAGATATATGGACATTACAGTCAATAGTGCTACAATACCTTGATGAGACAGTATCATATATTTTTTTGCGTGACTATGGACCGCAGACTTAACTTCACTACACACATAAAAGACAGAAATATCACTGGTAAGACAGCCATTAGGCACCTCTTTCCACTTCTTTCCCCAACTCCAAATCGTCCACCAAAAACAAATTAATCCTCTATAAAGTTATAATCCGTCCTAGCTCACTTATGCCTGTTCAGCATGGAGTTTTACATGTAAGAGCAACCTTTCCAAACTCCAAATTGTCCAAAATAAATTCTTCCGTTTTGTTACTGACATGCCCCGCTACACTCGTTTATCACAATTCCTGACCACAATTACTGACTACATTAAAAAACGACTAACAAAATTTTTGACTAACACCACTGTTCACCCAAACTCATAATTATAAGCGCATAAGCGAATCAAAAATATCCTTAGCAACTAACTTTTCATAAAGTCATTGGGTTTTTCTTTTGTTTTTCCCAAATAATTGTAATTAATTAAACTTAAGTCTATAGTTAAGCTCACTGGACGTCACGTAAAGATGTATTTTCTCAAACCACTCTGCTTAGCAGTGATCATATTTGACTGCCTAGATAACCCATTGAACTTATGCTTAGGGATGAATGCTGAGAAGCTATCCATGCCTGGAAGTTTGGCAGACATTTGCCGAGGGACATGGAAGGAGGCATGAAATGTCGCTGAAATGCTTCGCTAAACTTCCTTTCGACAGCGGTAAGAGAAAGAAAGTAAAAGTTATAATTATTAATTTATTCATTTTACTTTAAGATTTCTATTAATTTAAAACATGTAAACCCCAGAAATTTTGTGGTTCAAATCTTAGACCGTTAAATATGGGATTACTTTAAGCTTTTAAAGCTTGCAGCAATTGCTGCTTAATAATTCATTGCCTACACTCTTATTAGGATCTGTTGATAGAAACTTCTTATATTATTTATACATTTATATTTAACATCAAATAATGATTTAGTGAAAACAAAGTTACGATCATTTTGTGAGATGTGAAGAAGTTATAAAAAAAAAAAGTTATAAAAATTGTAACACATTCTACAATATAACCTTCTTTTTATTCTCCTTAATGTTTATTACCTTATAAAATTGTGAATGTGCCAGAATAATAGGTTATCTATTTTTCTTAAGGAACCTTTGATGTTAGCAGTAAGTTTGATTAAGTGGAAACTTCTCTTCTAGGGTTTTTTTTAGATTGGAGTGATAAAGATCACGCGATGAATTAATTGTAAATAGGTTACCAATCTCTTTTTTTGGTAATTACGGGATTATTTGCAGTTAAGAAGGCGTATAAATTTAAAACAGGCATGGTTGGTTATAAAAAATGATCATGCCAAATTGGTGTGTGTATGTGTGTTTTTGTAGCATAAAAACGGAAATCGTAGAAATTTGAAGCGTAATATTTTGTTTCAATTTTAGTATCCAGGGGAGCCGACAATCATGCAGGGGAGGTTTTGGTCAAAATCTCATACCGGAAGTACTACATTGGATATTTTAATTGTTGTTATTATTATTGATCAATTTACTGTTGATTGCACCTCGGAAGAACAATGCTCAGTGATTAGATTTTTAGTTGCAGAGGGCATCAAAGGTAGTGAAATCCACGAAAGAATGTTGAAAGTGTACGGGAATAATTGTTCCCGTTCGAACATTTACAAATTGGTAGAACAGTTAAAGTGGCCGTGTAAGTGTGTGTACGAGCAACGTAGTGGATGACCGGTTGAAGTTGCAACTTCCTCCCTCGAATCTCGCATTAATGCGTTAATTCGGGACAAACGGCTTATTACTGTTGAACTGATAGCTGTATAAGTGCACATAAGTGTTGGAACTGTCCATAACATTATTCAGAATAAGCTTCAGTACAAGAAAACTTGTGCAAGATGGGTTCCAAGTCAACTTACGGACGCTCACAAAGAAACCAAGAAAAAGGTGGAGTGGGAGATTCTTCCACATCCCCCTACAGCCCCGACCTCCCGTTCGAACATTTACAAATGTGTAGAACAGTTTAAAAGTAGCCTAATAAGTGTCTGTGACAAGCAAGGAAGTGGACGACCGGTTGAAGTTGCAACTTCCTCCCTCGAATCACGCATTAACGCGTTACCATTAACAAATCATCAACAGCCAGTATTGCAGTGATAAGCTTACAAACAAAGTAAGGCCTGCCATTCGAACGAAACGGTTACTAAAGGCGTGATTTTGGCTTCATGACAACGCGCGCGCCCAGTTAACTCAAGAAACACTTCAAAAAGTGCGATGGGAGACCCTTCCACATCCCTCCTATAACCCCGACCTCGCCCCATCAGACTTCCATTTATTTGGACCCCCTTAAAGAGGCTCTGCGTGGGAAACATTTTCAATCCAATGAAGAAGTTAAAAATCAGGTGCAAAAGTGGCTTCGAGATCAACCCAAAGATTTTTTATGCCAGAGGCATACACAAATTAGAAGAACGTTGGGGCAAGTGTATAAATGTTGTTGGGGACTATGTTGAAAAGTAGCCAAAGTTTTTATTTTGGTTAAACAAATCGTTGTTGAGCTACAGCGATTTGTCTCGTTACTAATTGAATGACCCTCGTAATTCCACTAACAGTCTTAGTTCGGGGCACTAGTTTCCTAGGGCATATACTAAGTAACTGATTATAGTTGTACCAGTTGCATGCGATTACATTCTTATTAAATATTAGAAGAAATGTTTCCAATAAATGTTACAGCACTTTATATGTTTGTTTGATATACCAAGTTTAAAGAAAATCCTTACCACCGTTTTTGAGAAAATCGTCCTTTCAGTAAAATAGTACTCCCGATTTTGACCAGACTTCTTACCAAAACCTTATTGCCAGGCCCATTGTTAGAGCTTACAACAAAATATCGTTTTTTTTTTTTTAAACTGACCAACCTTAGATTAGACGGACAGACAGACCAACCTATTTCTAAAAACCATTATCCTTAATTTATTCATAATCAGACTATTGTTACTTTAATAGGAGGAAAGGCATCTAAATATGAACGGTGGTTTATTAAAGGAAAAAAATTGGAGGTAGTGAAGCAATAGAAGTATTTTGGGGGTGAACCTGACTTTCACGCATAATTTGAAAACTTATCTATCTAATAAGCTTTCGGCTGCTAAATTTGGTCTCAATTCCACTTGGAAACACCTTATGTTTAATAACCTTTAAAGTAAAAAGACCGTGTTTGACTCTGTTTCATGATCCGTTATGTGTTACGCCTCACAAGTTTGGGGTTACCAGCATTATGAAGAAGTGGAGAAATTATTTTGTTTCTTTCTAAAAAAAATATTTTCTCTCCCTTATAATACCCCTAGGTATTTTCTTTACCTGGAGACGGGATCATCCTCCATGTTTCAGTACACATTAGGTACCTATTTTTCTTATTTGCAAAAGGTTTTGAATATGCCAAACAACCGTCTTCCCTTTATTCTCGCGAATAAAATCATCAATAGGCAAGTATTCTGGTATGCAGAATGGGAGAAATTAGTTGGGAAATTGAATGGCAGTATGCTAGTGAATTATACTAATTGTGAAGATTTTAAAAGATGGTCTAGTGCGGTGCTAGGGGGAGGGGAGTCGAGGTTGCCCATAAGAAGGAATTAATGCATAAAGTTGCCACCTCAAAGTTTCATAGTTTGTACAAACATTTTTAAATTTCCAACCTAGCCATAAAAGTTATTTAGTAATTAATAAAATGCACCTAATTAAAATTATTTTTAAAATAAGAGGCCAATTATTTAACTTGAATTTTAAACCATGGTGTACAGATCGGAGTGGCAAACTGTTCATTATTATGTAACATGGGTGTGTATGAAGATACCATTTCATATGTCACTGCCCAGTGTTAACTGAATTTAGAAAATACTGGTTATGTAAAAATAATGTTAACATTTTGTGACTTTATAAGTTATCGAAAAATGGACAAAACTGGTACAATCTGTACAGATACATTATATAGTTAGTAGTGTAGGGGTAGTGAACCCCCACCACTCATCCACACTAGCGAGTGAACCCCCACCACGCATCAGAGAGAAAGAGCCCCTCTCGAGAGAGAGGAGAGGAGAGGCCAGTTGGATATATATACGAGAGACAGAGTCAAAAAAAGGGATTCTGTTCACAGTCTTACACTTGAATTGTACATATCGTTTAGCCACGTCAGTCTGTCTGTTCAGTTCTTGTAGTGTAAAGTATACAGTCCTTGGCAGTCAGTCATATACATATATATCAATTATATATCTTATACCGATATTGAGGTGTTATTTATCTATCAACATCTACAACCAACATCTACTCCTACAACCATTACAGTAGCTTGGCGTTACCGACAATTCATGGTTGCGGAATTTAATTATTAAGATATTCTTTGTTTTCTACTTTATTTCCTCTTCTGTATTTGTTTATTTTCTATTTTATTTGTTTTTAACTTAGTTAAATGTAAATAATTAGAGTCAACGTGGCAGACGGACGTTGTCCATTGCTGTATAACTTTAATTTGATACACAATTTTTTTTTTTTTGTATTTTTCTTTCAATAAACTTAATTATCTAATCTAACTATCTGTCTACTTTAATAATAAATTCACAGACATCCTAATAGCCGTAAAATAGTATACGTACGAACACTTTTTATTCAATTAAAATACCCATCATTGATGAATTCGTAGCGAATCATTGGAGCCTTTAGAAGTCTATCACAGTTCACGCAGACAAATGGAGTCATATTTTCAATTTTAAATCAAATTAACATTAAAAAAGTAAAAAATAAATAATTATCACTTACCAATATTGATGCAGTATTATCGAAGTTTTTTATATATATATATATATAAACGTAAATTAAACGGAATCAATAAATATTCACGCACCGATAACGTTCACACTAAAATAAAACACTCCACGTTGGAAAATTATCTGCTATCACTATTATTGTTAACAGTTTCTTGTCTATTTAGTAGTCTCAAATCTCTTTACGAAAGTATTGATGAATTCTTCTATTTATTTATTTATTTTCAACTTATTTAAAGAGAGATTTTCTGCAAAAGAATAAGAAAATGAATTTTATTATATTATTTTACACAATAAACAATAGACTGACCTTATTAAAATATTTTAAAATAAATATAGGACAATGAATGTCAAAAGAATAATGTTTGTTTCTGTTAAGAAAATAACGATTTTTTTTATTTCATTAAAAACAAAGAAAACAATTGCGCAAAGAAATATTCTTAAAAAAAATAAGAGAAAGTAAAAAGTAGTAATGACTCATTTCTCAAAGAAAGACAAAGATATAAAGGTTTTTTATTTTTTTGGTTTCCTGTTTATTTCAATAGATAAAGTTCTTATGTTTATATGTTGTTTCATATTTCATAAACAAACTTTTAATGTGTGTGAATGTTGGGGGGGGGGGGATGAATACAATTCAGTTTTGTTTAATTCAATTCTTTAATAAAATTATTTTGTGTCTTCAAATCCATTTCTTTAAGATGTTTTATGTTTAATAGAATTTTTTCGTTTTTGTTTTTTCTCCTCTCGGTGTCCGTTAATCTTGTCGTAATCAATATTTTTACTTTCTCTTACTCCTAGTAACAGGAAGTATTGTAATCGTGTCAAATTTTCGATATCGAGTTTTCACCGGAAAACGATATCCGTTTTGAGGTCCTCTGAGTCCAAAAAAGTGGTTTTCAACAAATGGTCTGTGTGTATGTATGTATGTATGTATGTATGTATGTGACCAGCATAGCTCAAAATCGAAAAACCGTAGAAAGTTGAAACTTGATATTTCGTATAGGTATCACCATGGCATCTGACAGTGGGTCACCTGTCAAAATTCCTCAACCGGAAGTACCACTTTACTTATTGTTTTTTTTTTACTTTTTTGCAATTTTCTCAAAAATGGCTCCAACGATTTTCTTCAAACTTGGTATATCAACTACACATACAAGAGCTACAACTTTTATTTGTAACATTTCTCTAGAAAAATTCATTTAAGGGCACTTTTGATGGAGGGGTGGGGTTAGGTTTTCATCTAAAGTGCTATTTCAGTTTATTAGACAATTCTGTCATCTAAGTAATGTTAATTAGAATTAAATATGTTGTTGAAATTCCGGTTTTCGGAAAAAATCGGGTAACTGAAAATGCGTTTACTTTTCCACTTTGCTAAATGATTTTTTACTTTTTCGCGATTTTCGCAAAAATGGCTCCGACGATTTTC
>JAAEAF010006956.1:0-43576 GCA_011037195.1 Triatoma infestans
GGCATCTGACTAGTCAACTCCCGACCATCAAGGACTATCATGCCCCTCTTTTGGTACTTATATCGTAGGGCCCTCATCTCTGCTTGGAGATCAAGCGGCAACACTCCAGCGACCACGGACATTCTTGTATAGAGGGCAATGAGAGGAGGCGTATAAGTTAATGGTTTAGAAACGTCAATTAACATTTTGTAGTCCTGAGCCAACAATAGCCGTCTCCAAGCAATCGTAAGAGGAAGTATTATTGCGATCGTGCTAAATTTTCGAAATTGAGTTTTCACCGGAAATACACGTTACGAGGTCCCCTGAGTTCCAAAAAAAGTGGTTTTTAGAAAATGATCTGTATGGATGTGTGTGAAAAGAATATCTCAAAAAAAAACGAAAAGTTGCAGGAAGCTCAAGCTTGTTATTGCGTTTAGGTACTACCACCACCACCGTATCAAACACGAAGATTTCCGACAAAAATCCATCAACCGGAAGTGTCATTTTACTGAACTTTTTTTTTTCTCCAGTTTTTTGGTTATTTTTTTTTGAAAACGGCTCCAACAATTTTTTTTAAGCTTGTTATAATATAAACTATACATACAAAGAGCTACAACTTTTATTTTGTAACATTTCTTTGGGAAAATTCATTTAAGGGGTCCATTTGTGGAGAGATGGACTCGGTTGAGCGGAAGTACGACTTTACTGAATTAGGTTTTTCAGTATTTTTGCGATTTTCTCCATAAAAATCCCGCCGGTTTTAAACACGAATAAAAATTGTAAGCGTTAAGAAAATTTGCCATTTCGCAGTAAGAGAAAGACGTGTGAGTGTTTCATGCCAGTTTTTTTTTTTTTTTTTAAATAATAATTACTCCATTGTTTAAAATTAACTAAATTTTAAATAGGTATATGTTTAAAGAAAAAACACACACATGTACACACACCCAGATATGAATTGGATAAAGCCTAATGCTTTTGCATTGATGCATGAGAATCAGGAAGCGATCGTGAGGGTGTGAGTGAGAGAGAAAAAGAAAGAAAGAAAGTTACTGAAAGTAGAATATGTTATACTTACTCCTCAAATATTCCATGAAAATCAAATAAAAGATGACGGCAGTTGGTAAAGAATATGTAAAGTTTTCTATAGCAAAATAACACACCAACTTATAATATATAAGTGAGTGTGAAATGAATACAATTCGAAATATCTCCAAAGAAAATTCATTCAATGATTACTAAGGGATGTACGTAATGTTCTATATAATAATTGAATAACCACATTCAGAATAATATCTCTTTGGGGATGTGTACCATTATAAGAAATTTGGAAATATAGAAAAACTGGCCACAACAATGGCACAAAACTTCAATAATGCATGCTTTTATTTATTCTAATACTTTGTATCGTTGACTTTTTTGTAACATTGAATCTCCCTAATGTATAATATACAAATACTATGAACAATACAATTTATTTCTATAATACTTATTGTGGTAGATACTTCATTGTTTTTCTTTACTTTCATTTTTATTACACATAGTATTGTAAGGCACTTGTTTAACACTGTAAATACACCTTTGGGTGCGGTATTCCAGAGATAGGATATTGGCAATGTTCTTGGTTCAAGAGTTGTTTTTTTTTATTTTACCAAAATATTTAATAGTTGTTATCCTCTGTATATATATCCATTTATCGAATGTCACTCGATGGATATTGCCCACATTCCTATCCCGATCTTCTACATGTAGAATATAGAGAGGACTTATGTCCGTAGGCTTCGTACAAACCAGTCAAGTTCACACAACCTGTTTACATAAATACTTCATTATTAATTTTGTTATTGTTACTGTTATTATCATTAGTAGTATCCGCTGTAGATTAGATTCTTATAGGGGATTATTGCACTGCGACCTGAAAGATCTACTGTGCTCCCCGGAGCCTACTCAGTGCCCTGTCGGCTTCCGAGCAGTGTTCTCTATCCAAGACAACACTGCCCATCATCAGATAGTCAGTTGTAGAAGCTCCTTTTCTTTTTTTTTGGAGGGCTTTGGCCTCCAAAATAATCTTTCCCCAAGTCTCCCTATCCCGTGCCTTCGATCTCCATCTTCTTATTCCCAATTTTCTGAGATCATCTTCAACATCCGATCTTCATACACCCTCTTGACCATTAGCTCATTGCCCATACTTATAAGGTTAGCCGATCCATTCCAGTCTCCTCCCTTTTATCTCGGATAATATAACGGATGCATTGTACAAATTTTTTAGCTCCGCATTAGTTTTAATTTTCCAAACCCCATTAAGGGTTTGTAGAAGCTCTTTATTAAAATTAAGGTTTGTAGAGGCTTTTAGGAAGAGAACATCTGAAGGGCAGCATACTGGATTCGAACCCGGGACAGCCGTTGCTATTCCAGCACGCTACCACTGAGTAATTCCCTTCCTATCCCCTTAGCTTAAGCCAATTAACTAGGGACGGAGACTCTAGTTTGTGTACTGTATTTATCCTTGTCTGTAAAGAGTAAAGTGTTTGAGTTTGGAGTATTATGTACTGTTCTGACTAACTGCATGAATCTGGACTGAGGTAACCCGTGGGGTTCGCTACTCCCCATATAACTGCATGCAACAAGATATCCCTTGTGGGCAGCATCCGCTTTACTATCTTTGTTTTTCACCATCTTCGCCTCATTCATATTCAGACTTGTATTCTTGCGAGTCAGCGATCTCTTGTGGCCTTTCGCAGACTTATCATTATTATTATTATTATTAATTTTGTTTTATTTAAGGCGCGTCAAAATCTATGGTCACTGGCGCCCGGAGCATTCTCAGTGCACTGCCGGCCTCTGGACGGTGTTCTCTCGTTACAGTTAACACTGTCCATCATCGGACAGTGAAGTTGTAGAGGCTTCTAGGAAGAAAAAAATCTAAGGGTAGCATAGTTGGACTCGAACCGGGTCCTCCTCGTGGGAGTCCAGTACGCTAACCACTTAGCTATTCTCTTCCCTCCTTATTATTATTATTACTAATATTAATATCATAATTATCCTTATTATTATCATCAGAATACTTATCTTTTCTGTCAGCCGGTGTTCCTCTATCATGAGGTAGGCCTCCACTAGGCTCTTCCATCCATCACCAATCTTGCTGTGTTCTGTTGCTTTATTTTTTTATTCTATTTTTTTTCCCCTGTAATCCCAAATTTTCTTTTCCATTTCTAATTTTAGCACCCTAAAAGCACAACCTTACTAAAAATTATTGATTACAAATTTCTTAAACTCTACAAAATTGCCATTATTAGAGAGCACTCTAAATTATACTTTTTAATTCGTCACTCTAGACACGAATGTTTTCAAAACTTATATTACTAGGGAAAAAAAATCAAGAAAGTAAAATTATTGTTGATAACATTTTAAGGATATATCTCTTATATGGTTTCATACCATACAATTTTACCTTTAGTTCTGTCTTTTAAAAACTTTAAATTAAAACTTTATTTAAGACTAAGTGGAATTTAAATAGACCTGGATTTGATAAAGGAATTTCTTAAGCATTGATTTAACCTTAAAACACTAAATATAACCAGTAGTGTAAGCTTCATTTCTGCTGCTGTGTAAGCATTCAGAATATATTTCCATAATATTGGAATACCTTGTAATCCAATTGCATTGCGAGTCGATAATTGTAGTCAGTCTTGCATGACCGCCAATTCTTGTCTGCTGTTAGACTTTTAAATTATTGGTTATCTTAATTTCTTGAATACTTTCATTTAATAGCTGTGATTATTATTAATTTTACCCGATATAAATAAAATAAAAACTTCTGATTTGAAACAAGCACGACTTCCCACTTACTTCAGTTCGAAGATATTCTAATTTAACAACTTAGAATTTTTATTAAATTGTTTGGATACTTATTTCACAAACTTTACTCCAGACTCATTGATCAAGATTGTTCTAAATTAAAAGATGTATATCACAATTTCTTTTTCCCCGATGTTTAGGTTAATTTATAAATGATTTTCGGTGCTAAAAAAGAAAACAGCTACAAATAAAGCTTTATATAATGTGGTTTTTCATAGGGTAAAGCTAGGAGAGACGATGCACATTTCAAAGTTATGCCCTGTATTACAATATAGGAGATATATTAAAGAGGTAATGCTTATAAAACATAATATGTCAACTACTATTATCTACAAAAAAATCTTATTTTTCAAAATAAAGAGATTCTCATTTATTCCAGAAACAAAATAGCAAGTACACTGCACGGCCGTCTCTACTAGATTTAGATTTAGATTGTGTGTAGGGGATTATGTACTGCGATCCTGAAAGATCTATTGTTGTACCCCTGGAGACTTCTCCAATGCACAGCCGGCCTCCAAGTAGTGTTCTCTAGCTACAGACAACACAGCCCATCACCGGACAGCTAGTTGTAGAGGCTCCTAGGAAGAAAAAATCTAAGGGCAGCATGCGGGATTCGAACGCGGGATCTCCGCGTTGCTAGTCCAGCGCGCTACCACTCAGCTAATCCCTTCCTTCTCCCTTGGCTTACGCCAGTTAACTAGGGACGGAGACCCTAGTTTGTGTACTGTGTTTGTCCTTGTCTATAAAGTGTAGTGTGTAAGTAGTTTAAGTGTATTGTGTACTGTTCTGACGATGTGCATGGAGTACTGAACTGTGGTAAATCGTGGGGCAGCTACTCCCCAAGTAACTGCATGCAACAGATACCCGTTAAGGGCAACAATGTCTCTCCTAATATGGTAGAATAGATTATGCACCATAGGTAGGAGAGATGCTGTATCTCTCCTCTGTGAAGGAAATATGCCTAATCGACATGAAACTTGGTAAACACTATGGCTACGCGTCCAACTTTAACTATAACGTGGAAATCTTTCAGTTCAATTACAATTAATATAGTATATAAAAATTGAATAATGCGTTATGAAATATCAGATATTCATCAGATATAGCTGATGCGTATAAATGTTTGTAGAACACACAAAATAACTGAACAATTTTGCAATACGTTCTAACTTCTGATCTCTCTATCCTCCGACTAACTTGCATGACGCCACATGGTGGCAAACAGTAGAAGTAAAGCCTGCGTCTTCTTTCTCTACCCCTGTCATCTCTCCTACTAACTTTATACTCTATAAGTTTATAAATTCTAATATATGAAACATCTACTGTTAGATGCTCTTCAAGTGTTTAACCCTTCACAGTTGATCTTGTGGAATTGTTTGCTGGCGCTTTCTCCTATAAGTAGGGGGAGGGAATATTAAGCAAGTTTTGCAATTATATCAAATTTTCGCCCATAGATTTTTTTTTATTAAACCTGAGCCAGGAAAAAATAGTTTTTAGGAATTAGACTATGAGTGTAGAGTCTGTCAGTCTGTGTCTTTCGTTTATGCTTTACGTGCAGACTTGGGCACTAATTAATTACAAGAGTATTTAATTACACCTACAATTACATGAGTAAAATTGAAACATACTTTTAATAGGAAAACAGTTGAATGGACCAAAATATAAAAATAACTGGTTCCAAAGAACAATTACACTGAATTAATTGTGATATCCAATTACAATTACTGTAATCGTTATAAGTAATTGCTGTTACTTCTTTCAATTACTATTATTGAGACACTCAATTACAATTACTTATTGTAGCTATGTAATTGTAATTACAGTTACCAGTAATTCAATTACAATTACATGTACTTGTAGTTGCAGTAATAGAATTACAAATAATACAAAAAAAAAAAAAAAATTGAATAATTGAACAAAAGTAAACTCTGCCATATTTCCACACAATAATCTCTTGGATTAAATCAATTTGATCTCCCAATATTATCATTAACAATTGGCAAAAATTTCAAGAGAATTCAATCTCTCAAATTTTGTACCAAAAAAGATTTTAGAAGCTTGAAATTTTTCGTCAAATTTTTAATTATAATTGGGAGATCGAATTTTGTTGACCCAAGACATTGTTGAGTGTAGCCAAGGCCAAGTTTCCTAAAGATTCATTTGGTGGATCGATGATCTCTAAATTTAATTTAGGCTCCTGAGAAGGAGAATGCTTCTGCACTGAGAAGGTTCCGGGAGCCAATGATTCATAGATGTTGACGCGCCCTAAATTAAAAAAAAAAAGGAAGTATTTAACAATAAATATTTCTCAGTAGAAACTACATTGTTAATGTAAGTAAATTTATTTCTTATGAGTCAGAATTTAATAAATAAAAAATATTTGACCTAAGATATAACTTTTTTCCTTTTTTACTTCTCTTACTCCTAGTAAGAGAGGAAGTATTGTAATCGTGTCAAAATTTTCGATATCGAGTTTTATCAACCGATGTTTTAGCTGAGTCCCCTGCGTGAAAAGTTTTTGCAAATGGAATGTGTGTGTGTGTGTGTGTGTGGTGTGTGTACGTGTGTGTGTGTGTGTGTGTAATGTATGTATGTGAACAGCATAGCTCAAAAACAAAAAACCGTAGAAAGTTAAACTTGATATTCCATTTAGGCATCACAGTGGGATCTGACACTACGTTATCTGTCAAAATTCCTCAACCGGAAGTACCACTTTACTAGTTAGATTTTTTACTTTTTTTGCGATTTTCTCAAAAATGGCTCCGACGATTTTCTTTAAACTCGAAACATCAACCACACATACAAAGAGCTACAACTTTTATTTGAAACATTTCTCCAGGAAAATGCCTGAAGGGCACTTTTGGGGGAGGGGTGGGGTTAGGTTTTCATCTAAAGTGCTATTTCTTTTTATTTCACAATTCTGTCATCTAAATAATGTTAATTAGAATTAAATATGTTGTTGAAATTCCGAGTTTGAGAAAAATCGGATAACCGGAAGAGCGTTTACTTTACCACTTTACTAAATGATTTATTCACTTTTTCGCAATTTTCTCAAAAATGGCTCCGACGATTTTTTGAAACTTCGTATATAAACTAAACATGCAAAGATCTACAACTTTTATCTAAAACATTTCTCTGGGAAAATTCTTTTAAGGGCACTTTTAGGGGAGGGGTGGGGTTAGATTTTCATCAAAGTGCTATCCTAGTTGATTATACAATTCTATCATCCAAACATAATTAGTTAGAAATAAATAGATGGCTGAAATTCCGAGTTTCAAGAAAATTAGTAAACCGGAAGTGCGCTTTTACTGAACAGTTTTTTCAGTTTTCGACGAATTTCATTAAATTTGGTACACAAACTATAAAATTTGTCAATTATAATTTTGAGAACTGGAGTAAGAGAAAGTTGTGTGAGGTTTCACACCAGATTTTTCTTTTTTTACCGTTGACTAATATCTAATTACTTTTTTTAGTGCCATTTCGGCGTTAATAATTGTAATTACCAATTACAATTACTTGGAATTGCATTAAAATTACTTGGAATTGCATTAAAATTACTTGGAATTGCAAAAGTACTATTACAGTAATTGTATTTAGTAATTGAATTACTTTGGTTCAACCAGTAATTGTAATTGTGCACCACAATTACAATTACAATGATTAATAAAGTAATTGCAATTACCAATTACAATTATGTATAATTGTAATTATATTTCTGCAATTTCAAATTACAGTGATTGGTAAATAATCGTAATTGAAATTGAAATTACGTTTTGCCCAATTTTTTTTACGTGACAATAAAGTTTTGGCTAAAATTGGTCAACCGGAAGTACTTCTTTATTGAATGGAATTTCTTTTTTTTTTTTTTTACCTGTTTGGTTTGTCCTAAATTAGATATAGTGGTAAAAAGGGACAAATACCTCTTACCCATGGCAGGTGATTAAACAACAGTGATTAAAATAAAGTCCCTAAGAAAGAACATTTGAAATGTAAAGGCCAAAAATTTTACAAAATCCCCTACAATCAATTTTGGGGGGGGGGGAGAAATGTTCCAAAATAAAAGTATGATATAGTTTATATATTCCAAGTTTAAAAGAGAAAAAAAAACTTTATCGCCTAGAATGAGGGTAATTAGCGATTTTTTTTTTTCTTTTTCTGTATTCGTGAAAATCTACTTAAGAGAAAAGAAAGTTTACTTCTTAGTAGCTTTTTCATTCTTTTTTCTTTTATAGGAAAAGTATTTTTGATGTGATGTTATTTAAGATTCAGTTCATGAGTTTTTATCAGAAAATTTATGACCCATCTTTTGATTCGAAAAAGTTTTATAACTAGTGTAAAGTTGAAACATTGATGGAAATATGATTAGATAAATCTTCTAACAGTAGCCATAGTTTCAAAATTCTTTGTTTTATGGGGAGGAGGAATACAACGCGATTGATTTAGTCAACATTTTGGCAGTTAAAAAAAAAAATTAAACTTAGTTATTTGTACTAAATTACTATTAAGTGTAACAGATTAACAGTTTATTTACAATAATAATTCCTGTTTAATTAGCCAACACTTGCGTGATATTAGATACTTATCCCTTGTTAATCATTGTACCAGATCTTTTCACCTTTCGTTTAGTTAATTATTGAAATCTCACTTTCAATTTAAGCAAATAAAAAAAAACACGAAAAATAATTGTTGTATGTTTGAATTTTAAATTCACTTAAGTTAACTTAAAGTCGCATTTCTGGAAACGCCTGTAAAATTATTTAACAAAAAAAAACAAAAAAAAAAAAAAAAAAACAACTTAAATTAAGTTAAGAATAAGAGTTGTACAGTTAAAAATAAGTGATAAACTCACTAGTATGAAATAAACAAAACTTTTATTTGGGTGGGGGGGCAGTTAACATTCTCAAAAACAATTTAAAATAAATATATTCAAAATGTCTGCCTCTATCTCTTAAATGTCGCTTTAAGTCTCTTTGACCCAATCATTCCATTGGAATGACGCAGAATTTCCAGTCGGTACTATGTAATAGGATTTGAATCAATAAAGATTCATAGGATTCGAAGAGCGGAGAAGCACACATTAAATGAATCAAAAGTTAATTATTCCCCACTTAAGCCAGACTAGCCGATTCATATAAATAGAGCGATAGCACATTGAGTTCAGGGCAATTTACGACCAGTTTACAACAGTACATCCAGTCAGCAACCTATCTATTTACCTTCTCATTATTCAGCCAGTCTGTCTCTTTATATTTACTCGCTAACTAACTTCTATTTTACTGTAAAATCCTTAAAGTTTGTGTGTTCTATTTATTATTCAGTGTTCAGCATATAATCTAGTTTATTTCTCTAAAATCCATTCTCTCTCCTTCTCACATCCATTATACACTCCAAATTCTCATTTAGGTAGTTCACTCTGGAATATTGTCTATTACCAGCCATTCTCTCAGGATATAACCATTTTTTTTTTTTTTTGGCTTGGGTGTTTATTAGAAACTCCCATATTGCCAGTTACTGCCAGTCTTATTATCATTTATACTGATACTTATTAATAATAATTAGCTAAATCTCTAACAATCTCCAACAATATTATACTAATTATTATAGTATAATATAGTTAATAAATACATTATTAGTTCTCTAACACTAAAATAATAAATATCTAACAATAACAAATATAAGCTATTACCAATAAAACTATTTTAATCCTATCTTTATATTTATATCTGTATCTTTGTATCGACTACGAATTTGTATACAAGTTTTATGTTGTCAATATTACCGTGCCAGTGTGGTAAATTTTGTAAATATTTTATAGTTTTTACTGATGCTCTCGTACTTCTTACATGACATGATAACATGTTCAACGTTCTCCTCAACACTGCACACTTCACAATTAGTAGACGTTACCAATTTGAATAAGAACATAGTTCTATTGGTCCGTCTATGTCCTGTGCGTAGTCTAGTCAGTGTCACTATTTGGCCTCTTAATAATTTGCATTTCTTGAACCAAGGTCTGAAAGATATAGTTCGCATATTAGTGAAAGGTACATTACTTTCTGAGAAGATTCTCTTTCATATAAAGTTTGCCATTCTCGCAATAATATGGACCTTGTCTGTCGTAGTAAGTCGTCAAGTGGTAGGTCGATTTTTGTCTCACTATACCTGTCATTATTACATAATTTAAGATGTAACCAAATACTGTATCCATATAAAGATATTGTAATACAGCACTAGTGCCATCTAGGAGAGAAAGTAGGCACCTCAAGTTTTCCTCGTGGCCGCTAGGAAGCGCTAGCGGAGTGCTCTAGCTCTTTCTGGAATGTTCTAGAACCTTCCAGACCCTTCTCCACTGGTATAAATCGAGTGAACAACAGCTCGAGTCGTCAAAGTCTTGTTACAAACGGAGTGCGCGTTTGTGAATAGTAAATAAAAAGTGAACTAAGAGAGCTTTTGTTAGTTTAAACTGTGTATTTAAGTGCCTTATTTGTAATTTATTGTGTTAAACAATAAATTTTTTTTTCTCTGAAGTTTAGTGTGTTTTATCTAAACGAACCCACTTAGAAACTAGTTGCAGTAGCTAGTTCAGGGAAAAACATTGCAATATATTGATATCTGGGCTTGCTGAGGGCCAATATTCAGCACTAATAAACCCAGAAACATGCAGTCTTATCCACCACACATTGATGGGCCTCGCTTTTTTACGTTAAGGTAATGAATCTTGCTGAAATACCGTTCCCTCCCTCAAAGGCTTCTCATATACTCGTAGGTAACGGGTGTTTGTATAGATATGTGAAATAACAATATAAATCAATAACTAGACTTAGATATTGGATATCGTTTGGATGTCCTCAGATTAGCCGAATTTACGTCTCTTGATATTCGTATTTTCTCGTAATCGAATTCATTGGTTTTCTTTAAACTGTGAATAAACATTACTGATACTAGTTCTGGCTCTTTTATTTACTTTCTCATGAAAATTGTTTCAAGAGGTCTTCTGATCCCTGCTGTGGTTGGATAATAGTTGCCGCAAAAAAATGATGCCGAAATGTGGAAAGCTCACTGCAGCTATATCTTGTACTACAACACTTTTCCCGGTGGCCACCTGATACACAAAAATATTTTATGATCTTACAGTAATCATGTAATTGATTTCCAGTAAACTGGTTTTACCACATCAGTCATTCGTTCAATAAAACAGTAAGAATATTCCTTAATGAAGACCTTTCCTTTCTTGTCCGGGCACTCAGTCTCAAGGGGTTTTGTAGAGTCAGTAATAACTATGGCTTGATAGATTACTTGTTCAACCCTTAAGAGATTACCCACAATGGTTAGAGGTTTCCCCAGGAACGAGCCTGCGCTCTCCTTAACATCCGCCTCTTCAATTCTATTACCTCTGAACTGTTGATTCAGCAAGAAGGGGGGTCTATATTTGCGGCTGAATGTGGCGGTGCTTGTGGCGGCTAAATGAGCTAATAATGCAGTCACACACAGGCTACATCTTACTCTGTTGTCTTCCTGACTTGAGACACTCACATGACTTTCAATTACTGTAGTTAATACAATTAATTTTAATGGAGTTACCCTAACATAAATAATAGAGGTGGTGGGGATTGTTACTCTGGGTGTGTCAATTTCAATGTAGTTATAGTGTACAAAAGAACCGCGCTAATATCAATTGAAATATTGTCTCAATGTCTTCAGAAACCCCTTAATTAATAATTTTTTGGGGGGAAATATCTTTTGAATAAAAGAGATAGGTTTATATCTGTGCTAAGGTCTGTGCTGAGGAGAACCTGCGTAGGGCTCTAAGGGACAAAGTTATACGCATTTGCTCAGACTGCACTGAATGAGAGCCCTACAGGCTGACAGAACCACCTGATCCCTAGTTAAGGAATGTCGAGAGGCATTGGCGAGACTCTCCAGGCACAACAAGGTATAGCTGATATGGGTGCCTGGACATGCAGGGATTGAGGGTAATGAGACAGTGATCAACATGCCAGGAACGGGACAAATAAGCCGTTCAATGGTACAGAGCCTGTCCTGGGGATAACCGGCGGAGCGATTCTGCAATGATCAGAGACTGGCTTCGCAGAAAGCATGAGGAGCTGTGGAGGGGGAGCCCAAGAGCTATACACAGTAAAAGAATGATGCCATGACTATGTAAAAGAAGGACCAAGATGACCCTTAGCCTGAGTAGGAACCAGATCTCTCTGGTGATGGGGCTATTTACGGGTCATGGTAGGTTCAGGAAACGTCTGCACAAGGTAGGGCTAATAAGCGCGGAACCCTTGTGCAGACTATGTCAGGAGGAGGAGGAGATGGCCACCCACCTGGTCTTTGATTGCGTTGCAATAACTAAAGGAGATTGTAGCGCAAAATGATCTGGTGGTGAAAGTTCTGAAACTTCTGAGGGAGGGAAGGTTCACCTACTAGAAACTACCGGCTATGGCACAATAAGCCTTTGTTGTCTGCGATGCCGGGGTATAGCCCACCCGTTGTTGTTAATAACAATAATATCAGTGCAGATAGCATTCCAAATTTAAGGAAAATCGTTATAGTCGTTTTTTTGAAGAAAATCCAAAAAAAATACTTCAAAAATATTGTGTAAAGTCATACTTCCGGGTTAATCGATTTTCTTCAGTTTTAAAATTCTAATTCAGAGAAGAATTTTGTTCGTACTCAGAGGGGACCTTTAAGGTATTTCTGAAGGAAACTCAGTTTCTACATCTTGAAATGATCGCAGTACATTCCTTAATGCAAAAATTTTAAGTTTGACGAAAGTACTAATTAAAATTAGTTTTTTAAACTTAGTGATTTAGAATTAAGTGAATATTTTAATCCAGATTTTAATAAGTGAAAAATTGATGATTCAACTTGATTGCCTATAATTTCCGTGGGAATTTTCATTCATATTTACAAATGACGTTCATTAAAGAGTTTTTTTTATTTATTGTATTTGAATAGAAATTTATGTTTACTTTGAAGAGATCCTTGTGTTATTATGTGGGTGTGATGTGGGTGAATGAATTACAAGAATTCCTTTGTCAACTGCCAGTGGTATTCAAGTTTTACAAAGACATCTACCCTTTTGTACTTTCTCTCTATTAGTCGGTCGTTCTAACATGAACTGGGATGGAATGTTTGAGTTAAAAGTATTTAAAGAATTACTTTTTTTTTTTTCCAAGATTTGGTTCTTTTTTTAAAGTTTTTATTTTTACTTTGCATACTTCTGTTAAGAGGAAGTAATGTGATCGGATAAATTTGCAAGAATGAGTTTTCCAGAACCCTTGGACATGGAAAAAGTAGTTTTTTAAAGAACTGGTCTTTGTGTCAATCTTTTTGTCTGTCTGATTTATGAATCAGACAGATATATGCATGCCCTCCATAATTCAAAAAATGGAAAATCACAGTAAGTCCAAACTTCACATTACGTTTAAGCTAGCGGAAACAAAACTATGGTTTTGGTTAAAATCGGTTAACTGAAAGTACTATTTTACTGAATGGATTAGTACGCACGCATCCTCTCATCCAAAATACAGCAAAGAATTGCATAAACCTCAGCCTGGAAAATGGCGGCCCACTCACCAAGAGGCAGCCCCAGACCTATCATCCATCCTGGAACCGTCCGTGTAGCATCGGAGGAATCATCCCAGACGGACCAAGGTGATTAACCAATCTTCCCTACAAGGCAATCCTAACCCTGTAGGGATGACCAAAGACAAAAGTCTTCAACATCCTATCAGAAGGGAAACCTGTAATGGGTAATCCTTAAAAGCATCTCGCGATAAATAGTAGAATGACCATATCGTTTACCCTGCCAAAAACCTACCTATTTAATTCTATAACAAGCTTTCATTGCCTGGTTTTTCACCTCCACAAAAGAGAGGTGGAATCCCTAACAAAGTCTCCATAGATGCGGTCGGTGTAGTCCGAAACGCACCAGTCACCGCCAGACAAGCCAAGCGTTGGATATCTTCCAGCATCTGTCTAGCGGATCGTGTTTTAATGCGACGCCACCACACCAAAGCCGCATATACCAGCCTAGGTTTAATGATCATGCAATAAATCCATAACATCATCTTGGGAGTGATCCCCCCAGTTCTTACCTACAACTCTTCGACATGGTTTTGGTCAAAATCGGTTAATCGAAAGTACTATTTTACTGAATGGGTTGTATTGTTTTTTGGCGATCTAGAAGTGATTGGCAGGAGAAGTTCAAGAGAAAGGATTAGTTCGGCCGCCTATATATAAGACCTTGTAATTGAAAAGAGAGGATCATTATTTGAATAACCGTCGAACCGACAACTTGAAACGTAACTTTCACTCTGCCAGTCAGTCTGTCACTCTCTACTCACACTACCATACTCTCACTCTGAAATAATGTTAAAGTGTAATGTCCTTGCAATGTTTGTCATTTTATACTTAATATGTACAGTGTTCAGCAAGTGTGAAGTACTTAACCGAAGTATTTCTCTTCCGATTAACCTATCCAAAATATCCCACTGCATTGAAACCTAACTGCACAGATATTAATGTTGCATCACTTTTATCTGGAACATATTCCCTGAATAATTTTTTTTATCATGGCCTTTGAGGAACATGTGACATAACATTTCAAATGTTTTTTTTTTTTTTTTTTAAATGTTTTTCAATGCACTTTCTTATGGAGTAATAATAAAGTAAATATTCTCATTGTGATATCAGTTGTGACTGCTAACCAAACGTACCTCAACACCTCTATCTATATTTTTTGTTGTGATAAAATTGATGTCATGGCAAGTAAATACAAATTTGAAAAAGTTTAAAGCTAATTTTTCAATTATTTTAAAATTGTATTAAAACTATAGTA
Source organism: Triatoma infestans (assembly GCA_011037195.1). Lineage (NCBI taxonomy): Eukaryota > Metazoa > Arthropoda > Insecta > Hemiptera > Reduviidae > Triatoma > Triatoma infestans. The sequence continues at coordinate 14,684 of JAAEAF010006956.1, forward strand.
GTGAAAGTCGTTGGGAGTGTTTTACATTAGATATTTTTATACTTATATGGTGGATATGTAAGATAGAAGGATAAAACAACAGTCTTGGCATCATTGAGTAGCGTACGTTTAACTATTACGCTAGCCCGAAGTGAGTGGAGTAGCTCAGACAGTCAGTGTTATGGGCTATTCATATTGTTAGATTGAGATATTCACGGAACGCTAAAGTCCCTGAAGCTTCCGTTAAATCCTGGGCAAAATGGGCAAAATGAAGTGAAATCCACGCTTAAATCGTATAAAAATATAATGGTGCTCTGACATTTTTACTTCCTCTTACACCGGAAATACATGTTTTAAGCTAATCCTATACTTTTCTTGTACTTGTCGATGTTCACTTTAAACTCTCGAATTTTCTCCATCTAGCTTTTTCAAGTCTGGCCATCTTTTATACAAAAATAAATAATTGTATAAAAATTAAAACAAAATACCTTCTCCGTCTGGATCCTGTTATTCATTGAATCTATCCACTTAGATTCTATTCTATCAGATCTACCTATTAGATCTAACCCACTTCTGATACAGTGGCTGTATCTTTTATCCCACTCATGACTCCAGTGGTTGTACATCTCCTATCCCACTTCTGAAGTAGTTGTCGCATCTTCTACCCTATCCTACCACGTTACTCTACTATAAAATAACTACAAATAGACAGCTTAGAAACACCGATTATTTCTACTTTTTAAACAGTACTACCACATAGGCGAGCCTACCTCATCCAGACGATTAAAACCCAGACTCTACCAAGATCTCTGACAAAACTCATCTTTGTTTTATTGTTTCTTTATCTTTCAATAGCCCTATGTGTAAAGCTCTAAGCGAGCTGGCCCATAATAATTTGTAAATATAAATAAAACAGTACAAGATACACAATAACTCTTGGTAACACTATCAAATACACACCATTCAGCTCTCTTTTATTTTATTTATAAAATATATTTTAAGTTATTAACCATATGATTGAATATTACATCCCATACTTGCTACACAGATGATTGTGTGGATATTACAATATTTTAAATTTCTATTTTTAACTGTACTTTTATTGTTTAATGGGAGGTTTAAGTCATATTCTCCCTGGTTGACAGGTCCTTCTGGGTAAAGTCAGCCATAGAAGCTGACGGCGCCTTAAATTAAGAAAACAAACCAAAAAATTAATAGAAGTATTGCAAGAACTCCAAATTTGAAGAAAATCTGTTAAACAGGCAATGCGATCTTACAAAATAGGTTTCTGATTTTTGTGGGAGGGGAATCTTCTCGAAAGCAATTATAACGATTTTCTTTAAACTTGGTTTGCTAAACCACAATTATAAACCTATCACTTTTTCCTCCCAAAAAAATTAAATTATAATTCAGAATTTGACAAATTGTGGCCTTTAATTCCGAATGTTATATGAGGTTTGTTTCAGTATTATTGGCGCCCCAAATGCGGCCCTCTTGCTTGCAGTTTAAAAGTAAAGAAATAGCTATAAAGTAATTGTATAAACAATTTGGCCTTTAATGTAATAGTACAAAAAGAAAAAAAAAATATTGCGACACTAGTTATGATGTTTTTAAATACATTAGTTAGTAACGATAAACTGAAGATAAGCTTAAAATTTAATAGTTAACATAAAACTTAATGGGTTTTCTTATTTGTTTTTTTTATTTACTATAGCAGATATTGGTTTGCTTTGAATTGAGAGAAATTACATATAGAAGGAGAATTTCCTCTATATTGAAAATTCCTTAATTTTTGTTTTTTAATAAAGGCGTCGTTCTCGATATGTTTGTTTGGTAATTTCCTTTAGACGTTTATAATTGTTTGATCTTAGTGTTGATAAAATGAAGTCTCCAGTATCATAAAGTTTTATTAAAGTTCTAAAAATATTTTTGTGTTTTTGTGATGATTGTCCTTGGATATAGTCCCCCCCCCCACCTCCGACCGAGATTCTACAACTAAAACTACTTATTTGATAGAGCAGAAGTAGTTTGAAGAAATAAGTTTTTTATAAAGGATTAGTTTGATTGTAAATCAATCTATACAACTGCCAATGGAGTTTGGCAACTGTCACAAAGTTAATCGCCATCTTCTTCAGCTGTTTATTACTATTCTTTCTTTCAGCATGCTCCTCTGCATTGAGTGTATCCAAAATGTTAATATGTATTTCATCTCGAATTATACAATCACCATTGTAAATGGAATAAATTACGTTAATAAACATATAATCAAAGATTCTCTATTCATAGAATGGGCCCTTCTGATAGAAATTATTATTTTTTTTTATTTTTAAAATATTTAAAAGACTATAGTATTATGTAAACTAAATTAGCACTGAACTCTAACCACCAAACAAACAAAATATCAAACTATTCACTTTAGTTCAAAGTCGTTAATGCTCCAGTTTGTATCAGTGATTTTCTTTTACACTATAAAAAACAGTTGGAAATTACAAACTTTTTCAAAATCATCTCAAATTTTCTTATTTCCAATTGGTCTTATATTCACTGAGATTTTATTAAAAATTCTTATTGAAACGACATTTGGAAGCCATTCTGTTTTCTTCAACCTTGTCACAGGTAAGTCAATATTTTCTTTGTTTCTTATGTTATACTGGTGTTGATTTCCTCTAGTCACTGCATCTTTATTTCTTTTTTGCCTTAAGGCCAGCTTGTATATATACAATACAAAGAAGGCAGAGTCATAATTTGTAACTTTTGAAAAAGTGGTCTTCCACTTTCATGTAACTTTTTTTTCGACATCGTTTTAATCGCTTTTTTTTGCACTTTAAAAATTTTAACAGTATTAGACTACACTTAGGACAAAGATGCACCCCGTTCATATTCATTCTCACAATAGCCCCTTAAATTGTCTAGGTCTTTCGGGTTGATATTACTGATTAGATCTTCAGTTTAAAGAATTCTTAATTTTTTATTGGACTTATCAGCCTAATGAGGATGTTCAACTGCATAGTTAGGCAAAATGTAATTGCAAACTATAGTTGAATTCTAGTATTTTATCCGCCGTAGCATGCATATTCCTTTTGTTCCTGACCGGTTTCGGAATTTTATACATCGTCCCGAGCAAATTCACCAAATACACTCTTTTCTGCTACACTCGACACTTGTTGGTTTTTATTATTATGCCGGGTACCTGATGGCGTGGGACCTAAGCCTATGTGGCTTTTATCCCCCCACGATTGCCCCCCATATCATCCTCTTAGTTTAATCTCCCCCGGTAGCTACCGGTCAGTCTACAATATCCAAGAATCATAAAACTCCAACCCGCCAGGCCATCCTGCGAGAGGGTGTGCCCTCCCAAATACGCTAACTAGTTACCAGCGAAACACGGGACACTGCCATAAATAGTTGGACACCGTTTCCCTGACTCCGTCATCGCAGTCATGCACAAATTTGGAATAGGGCTTCCTTCCTATGTTTAACAAGATGGACCTTAGATACCAAACTGTGTGTCAGTCAATTAACCCACCAGGTCCTCAGTCCTGTCCTACTGAGGGACAAGGAGATTACTCCGAAATTCCCTGCGTACTTACTTTTGTAGGGGTCTTAGTGAACCACTGAAACCCACCACCACTCATCCACTCTAGCGGAGAGAAACAGCCCCTCTCGCACAGAGAGGAGAGGCTCGGCGAGTGTATATATATATACGAGAGAGACAGTCAGAGAATCGTTCTGTTCAATTCAGTCTTACACGTCAGACATCATTCTGTTAATTCACACTCCGTACATATCGTTTAAATTATATATGTATATGACTGTATACCAAAGACTTTACACTTGAGAGTTTAGAACCTAACTGAACTGACAGACTGACGTGGCAAACGATATGTACGGAGTGTGAATTAACAGAATGATGTCTGACGTGTAAGACTGAATTGAACAGAATGATTCTCTGACTGTCTCTCTCGTATATATATATATATATACACTCGCCGAGCCTCTCCTCTCTATGCGAGAGGGGCTGTTTCTCTCCGCTAGAGTGGATGAGTGGTGGGGGTTCAGTGGTGCACTAAGACCACTACACTTTTATAAATCTTTTAGATTGGAGGCACCCCTGCGTGTACCCCCAGCATTTCTCCAAGACTCTCATCTCTCAAAGTCCAATCTGTTTATCACGAAACTTCTTTGTGACTGCAAGGGCTGGTTCAGGACCAAAAAATGGTAATGATGATCCCTCCCTAGCCACCTGATCCGCCCTCTCATTGCCCTCTATTCCCGCATGTCCGGATATCCAATAGAGATGCACCTTACCCCTCCGAGCCAAAGCTCCTACATTTTCCCATTAGTTTCGAACTACATTTAAGCCTTCTCCTACATTTTCCCATTAGTTTCGAACTCCACCATGGCTTACTCAAAGCACTCAGAGCGGCCTGACTATCAGAGAAAATCCGCACCTCTTTGATCTCCCGCCCTGCCACTTCCCCCCGCAAGGTAGCAGCATTCGATAATTGTTGGTTTTATTAGTTGTCTCTATGTGCGGTAGATTATATAAGGTTATGTTACTATGATTGTGTCTGTGTGTGTTTAATGAGAAAAATGAAATTACGAGTATTATAAATGATGATAAGACATTAAAAAAATGGTGTATAATAAATAGCATGTTTTGAAAGATACTTTATAACTAAATTTTTAATAGTGCTGTTTAAGTATGTTCCGTGTTTTATCAAGCCATTTTTATTATGGGGGGGGGGGGATAAGTTATTTCAGGAGTAAACTATACTATTAAGGATAGATAAAGTTTGAAGAATGGCAGTGCAAAGTTTATAGACAGTTTAAAGCCTGTATATATAATAAAGAAATGTGAGAACCAAGCAAGGTTAATACAAGAAAATATGTAGGTAAATTGATATGTAAAGAAGCCCCAACTTTAAAGATTATTTGTTAATTTTGTAATTGTATGAACTGCAGCAAGAAGAAAGTCGTGTGAGTGTTTCACACCAGATTTTTTTCTTTTTTGAATGTTTTAGACAATTAAATTAATAAAAAAAAAAAGTACGTAATTTCTAAACTGAACATAGACTTGAAGCTGAAGAAGACAGCCTGGTATATATGGGTAGATATAGATAATTTTATAATAAAGCTTGAAAAGGAACTAACTAATATAGGTTTCATTTGCAAAAGGGGGCGTGGTGATCCATAATAAATTGTGGAATTATGGAAACGAAGCCGCCGCCGCCTAACCAGTGGTGGTGAAACGGTTTTCCATTAGTACGATTGAATAAAACCGAACGTTTTCCTCTTTTTAATCGTATTCTGTTTTCTCCTTCACAAAACATCCCCCACTCTAACTCCCTTACTGTGAATAGTAAAGAGAAGCGAGAGTATTCTACCAATGCCATCGTTTTTTTTAAAAAGGTTTTTTTTTTTTCCTGTATAAACGTTTATACGCGACCCATTTTTCTCTTCGTTTTCTATATATGTATATAACGTTTGAATATATATATTTTTAGAAACGAGAAATATGGAGGGGGTGCAGATTGTACGAAACTGTTATCTGGAAGGCACAATATTATAGACATGTTGGATGTTTACCTTTAAAGGAACTACAAATTCTGTAAAAATTGAATTTTCATTGATTGCCTTACTCTCTCCTCCACCATCTATAATATTTGAAATTTCCATTAACCTGCTCTGGTATGAATATTATATTTTTTTACTTTCTCCTATTCTTAGTAAAAGGTAGTATTGTAAGCGTGTCAAATTTTCAATATCAAGTTTTTAACCGGAAATATCCGTTTTGTGAGGTCCCCTGAATTAAAAAAAAAATCTGGTGTGAAACACACACACAACTTTCTCTCACTCCAGTTCTCAAAATATAAATGACAAATTTTATAGTTTGTGTACCAAATTTAAATGAAATACGTCGAAAACTGAAAAAAAACTGTACAGTTAAAGAGCACTTCCGGTTTACTAATATTCTTGAAACACGGAATTTCGGCCATCCTATTTATTTCGAATTAAATTTTTTTTTGGATGATAGAATTGTATAGCACTTTATTATGATGGCACTTTAGAGAAAAACATAACCCCATCCCTCCCGCAAAAGTGCCTTTAAATAAATTTTCCCTGAGAAAAGTTTTAAATAAAAGGTGTAAATCTTTGTATGTTTAGTTTATATAGGAAGTTTCAAGAAAATCGTCGGAGCCACTTTTTGAGAAAATCGCGAAAAAGTGGAAAAATTATTTAGTAAAGTGGTAATGTAAACGCACTTTCGGTTATCCGATTTTTTTCAAACTCGGAATTTCAACAACATATTTAAATTCTAACTAACATTATTTAGATGATAGAATTGTTTAATAAACTGAAATAGCACTTTAGATGAAAACCTAACCCCTCCCCGCCCCCATAACTGCCCTTAAATAAATTTTCCCAGAGAAATGTTTCAAAATAAAAGTTGTAGCTCTTTGTATGTGTAGTTGATGTACCAAGTTTCAAGAAAATTGTCGGAGCCATTTTTGAGAAAAACGCAAAAAAGTAAAAAAAAAACCAACAAGTAAAGTGGTACTTCCGGTTGAGGAATTTTGACAGATGACCCACCGTCAGATGCCATGGTGATACCTAAACGGAATATCAAGTTTCAACTTCTACGGTTTTTCGTTTTTGAGCTATGCTGTTCACATACACACACACAGACACACACAGACCATTTGCTAAAAACCAACTTTTTTGGACTCAGGGGACCTCAAAACGGATATTTCCGGTGAAAACTCGATATCGAAAATTTGACACAGTACAATACTTCCTCTTACTAGGGTAAGAGAAAGTAAAACGTGGTTTTTTGAAATTATTAGTCTGTGTGTGTGTATGTATGTATGTATGTATGTATGTGAACAGCATAGCTCAAAAATGAAAAACCGTAGAAAGTTGAAACTTGATATTCCGTTTAGGGTATCACCATGGGATCTGACTGTACGTTAACAGTCAAAATTCCTCAACCGGAAGTACCACTTTACTAGTTTTTTTTTTTTTTACGTTTTTGCGATTTTCTCAAAAATAGCTCCGACGATTTTCTTCAAACTTGATATATCAACTACACATACAAAGAGTTACAACTTTTATTTGAAACATTTCTCTGGGAAAATTCATTTAATGGCAGTTATGGGGGAGGGGTGGGGTTAAGTTTTTTTCATCTAAAGTGCTATTTCAGTTTATTAAACAATTCTATCATCTAAATAATATTAATTAGAATTGAATATATTGTTGAAATTCCAAGTTTCAAGAAAATTAATAAACCGGAAGTGCGCTTTTACTGAACAGTTTTTTTTCCAGTTTTCGACGAATTTCATTAAATTTGGTGGTACACTAATTATAACATTTGTCAATTATAATTTTGAGAACTGGATTAAGAGAAAGTTGTGTGAGTGTTTCACACCAGATTTTTTTTTTTTTTTCACAAACCATCACAAACCAATTTCGGTCTTTGTTGAAACAAATCTATTGAATTTTAATAAGTGCTTTTAGGGAAGGGATTAGCGCGGTCGACTCCTACGCGGAGTATGCGGGTTCGAGTCCAGCTGTGCTACCGTTAGTTTTTTTCTTCCTAGGATGCTCTACAGCTCACAGTTCGGTGATGGACAGTGTTGTCTGTAAGATGTTGACGAGCCTTAAATTAAAAACAAAAAAAAACTTGATTTCGAGATAATATATTTATTTTAAAACAGTGGTGGCTTATTCCTTATTTCTTAATAATTTTCTCTTCTCTAAAACATACAAAACACACACACACACACACACAAAACCATAAGCCCTTTCAATAACGCTCACGTATACATTACAACACAAACTGCATTAAACCAATCACATTAAACTAGGAACTAAATGAAAGTAAAAATTGATAAATTAACTTTATTAAAAAAGATTTTAAAGTAGATTTTTAAAAGAGATGTACATGTTCTCTTGTGGCACCTAATTAAAATATCAAGTCTGACCTAATTTTGTACATTTGATATTTGAATTTTATTATGCTGAGAATAATTTTCAGATACTGAAGGGCAACAAAAATTAAATAATAAAGATACAAGTTCGAAATTATAATCTACTCCAACTTCATAAAAATCCTAACCATTTTTTTTAACAAATTTTTTATGTCAAGTGTGGAATAACTCTTTGTAAATACGTCGATGAGAAATTAACGAACTTAATTAATGACTTCATTTTTATAAGATTGGGTATGTCTCCAATATATTGTCTGAATAAATAGTAAAAAAAAAAAAAAAAATGATTGTAGCTTTTATAAAGTCTGTTTTTTTTTGGAGCCAATTACTGATCAAGTTTCGAACTCATTTTAGCGTAATGACAGCAAAAAAAGAAGTCCCCCATCCCCTCCAAAATAAAACTGTATCTCTGGTTAATTAAAGTATAGTCGTTTTCATTTTTACTAATTAACTTTGGATTAATATGTCGAGATTGATAAATGATGTTTATTAACAGAGTGATGATTAACTTTTATTAAGTTGTTCTTTACTTTCGAAGAACTTGATTAAAAATTCAATTAAAATTAAAAAAAAAATACTTTTATCACATACTAACTTACTTTCTACTTTATCACAATAAGCTAAAAGCATTATTCTGCCTTCATTTTTTTTTTGTATCATTTTAAGATTTTTATATTTAATTTTCATCCTTGCTTCTTTCTCCATTTAGGAGTTTGTGCTATGACAATAATTTATAAACCTAAGGTAAAGGGTTTTTGCTTGCGTTTGATGAAAGTAATCGTGTAGATGGGTTCTTGTTTGTATAAGGTAAATCCTTTACCTTAAAACTATTACAAAGGAATATAAGATTTTTAATTAATTTCACTAAAAGCTAGTGTAAATTGCAGGTTTTTCTCCCCGCGTAGACGTTTCATTGCGGCGGTTAAATTGACAATAAGGGCCCCTGACGTCTATTGGTGTCTGAGAATACCCGCGCACTTAACGATAAGCGGCCAACGGCCCAGTCTGGCCGCCGCGGCCAGCGAGGTCCTACGCGACACACACGCGGCCAGCGGCCAGGCGTGCCGTCAAGAATCATTCCATCAATGCGAGCGCGTTAGCCGCGGCGGCCAGTACGTTTTGCTAGCACAGAGTGCTAGCCTGTGAAATGAACTGACAATTTTGGCCGCCATACCAACCACTACCATCCATTAGTCGCGGCGGCCAGGCCGTGGAATGCGCACTTGCCCTATGGGTGAATACACGTACAGGTTTTTGCCAAGAAGGTTGGTTCTTGACACTTGTTAATATAACTGATAGTCTAGATTTAACTCCTTTTTACTTTCTCTTACTTCTAGTACTCGTGTCAAATTTTCGATATCCAATTTTTACCGGAAATATCCGTTTTGAGGTCCCCTGAGTGAAAAAAAGTGGTTTTTAGCAAATGGTGTGTTGTGTGTGTTTATGTGAACAGATAGCTCAAAAACGAAAAACCGTAGAATGTTGCAACTTGATATTCGTTTTAGTATCAGCCCATTGCATCGGCACGTGGGTCATCTGTCAAAATTCCTCAACCGGAAGTACCACTTTACTAGTTAGATTTTTTACTTTTTTGCGATTTTCTGAAAAATGGCTCCGACGATTTTCTTTAAACTTAGTGTATCAACTACATATACAAAGAGCTACAACTTTTAGTTGAAACATTTCTCCGGGAAAATTCATTTAAGAGCACTTCCGAAGAAGGGGTGGGGTTAAGTTTTCATCTAAAGTGCTATTTCAGTTTATTAAACAATTCTGCCTTCTCAGTAATGTTAATTAGAATTAAATATGTTGTTGAAATCCGAGTTTGAAAAAATCGGATAACCGGAAGTGCGTTTACTTTACCACTTTACTAAATATTTTTCATTTTTCGCGATTTTCTCAAAAATGGCTCCGACGATTTTCTTGAAACGTATTATATAAGCCCAAACATACAAAGATCTACAACTTTTATTTAAAACCTTTCTCTAGGAAAATTCATTTAATGGCACTTTTAGGGGAGGGATGGGGTTATGTTTTTCTCTAAAGTGGTATCATAGTTGATTATACAATTCTATCATCCAAACCAAATTAATTAGAAATAAATAGACGGCCAAAATTCCGAGTTTCAAGGAAATTAGTTAACCGGAAGTGCGCTTTTACTGAACGGTTTTTTCAGTTTTCATCGTATTTGAATTAATTTGGTACGCAAACTATAAAATTTGTCAATTATAATTTTGTGAACTGGAGTAAGAGAAAGTTGTGTGAGTGTTTCACACAAGATTTTTTTCATTTAAAGTATGCAAAAATGTAAACAGCAAAATAGCTGTGTATGGCAATTGAATATTAATATTAAAAAGACAACGGAAATAGAATATTATTAAGAACAAATATTAGTGACTATTTCTCCTGGTTTTAATACTGAAAAACTGGAAGTTTCAGCTTAATGAGGCCAGTCGTCTTCAGAAGTACTAAAAATATTAACTTACATTTGTTGTATAACCTTATTAATACTTGGAATAAATTTTTGTCTAGTAAGGAGTTCGCAATATTTCCTCTTAGTTGGAGTAAGAGAAAGTTAAATATTAAGTGGACAAAATTTATAAATATCGTTTTTACACTGAAATAGTAAATTAATACTTTTAATTTAAAAAAGAAATTTTAAGAATTGAAACAGCTAAAGTTAGTTAGTTGAAAGGAAAGAATTGGGTCCGAGAACGTAGTTAATTCGATTAGACAGACTCCTCACCAATATATCAGGCTAGACATGTGACTAAATAGGCAAGTATTCTTTAAAGACATGACAAGGTCATGTTCATGCTATTTTTTATTTGCAATTTTTATTTCATTATTATACCTATTAGACTGAAGTCTTTATTATTTATTACTACCATATCAGCTTCTGTTTCTGGTATTCAATTTTGTAAATATTTCGAAAAACTCAGAAACTTTCGATTAATCGATGTTAATCGATTTTTCTTTACACTTGGAATATAATAATCCTTTTCCGGAAATAATAACTATTTTTCTAGGATTATGGCGAGAATGCAATAAGATTAAAGTTAGATAAACTTTCATTTCCTGTTTCCTCTTTGTCAACCATCTTCATGTATTAATTTTATATTTTATTTGTTTCAGGTAAGTGTGACATATTTAGAAGTATTGGCGCTAATTATAAGGTAATATTTATTTCTTAAATTAACGTAAATTTTAATCCATGAGGGGGAGTCCTTGAATATTTATTTTAGGGAAGGGAATAGCTAAGTTGTTAGCGACTGGATTCCGACGCGGAGGACCGGGTTCGAGTCCAGCTGTGCTACCCTTAGATTTTTACTTCCTAGGAGCGCTCTACAGCTAACTGTTCGGTGATGGACAGTGTTGTCTGTAACGAGAGAACACTGCCCGGAGGCCGGCAGTACACTGAGTAGGCTCCGGGTGCCAATGACTATAGATATTGACGCGCCTTAAATTAAAAAAAAGAAGAAAAAATATTCATTTTAGAATAATGTATTATAGAGCTACCAAGTTGCTTTGAAACCTATTTAATATTTCACTTATAAAAATAGAATTGTACTTAATATCTTGCTTAAAATAGAATTAGCTTAAATTTCAAGGTACTTTATTGGTTTCTGGGATAAAAAAAAAATTAAAAAAAAAAAAAAGAAGCTAAATTATTCGTGTCTAAGTCCAATATTTTTATAGTTACCAAATTTCGAATGTCATTTAAATATAACAAAATAGGCCTATTAATAGCATTATTATCTTGAAATTATTGTTGCTCTTGTTTTAAGTGGAAATAATGGCCATCATTTCAAATTTTCGAATTTAAGAATTCATGTTTTAAATTCCACGAATTGCGAAGAAAAAAATTTCGAAAAAAGTTTGTTTGGTATGCATTTTGTGTATGATGAGTACTAACTCAGGGAGGTGAAGGAATCGCACGAAGTTCTAATTCCGATATTCTGCTTAGCTTTTTTGGTCGCTTTTCTTTGGGGTAGCTGCTATGGTCTAATGGGGCTATGGATAGCATAGGGTTTGGTCTCTCTCCATAGACGAATAATAATAATAATAATAATAATCTGCTGCTCTTAGATTTTCTCTTCCTAGGAGCCCCTACAGCTCACTGTCCGGTGATGGACAGTGTTGTCTGTAACGGGAGAACACTGTCCGGAGGCCGGCAGTGCACTGAGAAGGCTCCGGGCGCAAATGACCTCAGATGTTGAGACGCCTTAAATTAAAAAAAAAAAAAATAAAAAAAAATAATAATAATCATTGAATATGTGGATGGATCCGCAATGCTGCATAAAATCTGGTATTTTATCTGTCTTAGCATGCATGTCCTTTTATTCCTGACTGGTTTCAGATTTTCATCCATCGTCAGAGTAAAATTCACCAATTTCTTGTAAACAGTTCACATCATGTGTTTACACTCGACACTTGTTGGTTTTCCAACAGACAGAGTTACTCTTGTTTAGTCTTGTTAACTTTTTATTTAGTTTTCCAACAAGTTGTGAATGTAACAGAAACATGGCGTTGAAGTTAACTCTTTACACGAAATTGGTGGATTTTTCCTTTGACGATGGATGAAAATCCGAAAACGGTCAGGAATAAAAGGAACATGCATGCTACGACGGATAAAATACCAAATAATAATATTCTTTATAAAATATAAAAGCTTAAAGTAATGCCTATTTTTTCAAGGCATTGCTTTAAGGCTAAAATATAACTAGGAAATTGATAGCAAACCTACTATAGCTCATATTTGTGCAGAAAATAAAATCCAAGACTATTGGACCAGATAGATAGAATGTTACAAATGTAATTGGTTTGGTGAACTTGTAAATTCCCCCAATCTGCTATCATAACAATCCAATCACCTTCATTCACTTCGCTAACTACACTTAAAAAAAAAAATATATATATTTCAGTGAGGGGTCGGGGGTGTTGGTGTAGTGGTTATGAGAATGGGTTTGTAAGCGGTAGGACGCCAGTTCGAGTCCCGCGTATAACTGCTAAATTTTATATTTGTTTAAAAACTGTTAATAGTAAAGTAGGTGCTTCCGCCCCCGTCCAAGACTCCTAATTTGGTAGTTGGACGTGAAGCCCATCTGAAAAAAATTATTTCAGTGGGTCCGAACAATCTTTTCTACAGTTTTAGTACAAAATATGATTCCACGATTTGTAACAATATAAACTAAATATTTTAGTGAAAATTATAATTTCGAAGAAATTCGTCATTCAGACAAATTTGTTACCTGAGAGAATTGCAATTAGAGCTTTACAACAGAATTTTGTTCGGTTTTTTTTAGAACTAGGAAGTCATACAAATTTCAGGACAACCTAGAGAGAGATGTGCCGACTAGAAAGTTCCTTCTCTCCAGACTTTTTAGAGCGTCTTCTTCTTTTTTTTTTTTTTGTCAGTTCAAATCAAAATTTTATGGGTCCTACCTAGTTTCTCTCTCTCTCTCTCTGGCACTATCTATGAGTGGGCGTAGTGTGTGTGTGTGTGTGTGTGTGTGTGTATAAGGTGAATGAGAGAAGAGAAGACGGCTGGATAAACCAGAGAAGAGATGAAGAGGATCACAAAAGAGAAGAGAGTAAGAGGCCCCTTGCTATTTCATCGACCGCCTTGTCCCTGCTGGTAATTCTGACAGAGTGGAGCTCCGGCTCCCTGTTATAATGTACCGTAGGCGTCCAGCTGTTCTCACTGCGTGCTCTTGTTTGCACACCGCCACCTTTCTTTACCCCCCCCTAGCTCTAACATACCTCCCACACCTTCATCCTTGTGCACTGAGAGCTTAATAACACTGTTTTATGAATTTGATTTGCGATTATACAGTTTCACACTAAACCAAAGTAGATTGTTGTTATACAGAAATACAGATCAGCTTTTTTCATACCCACAATTTGTTGATAATATTCAGTTGATATTATTATTATTATTATTTTTAAATCAGAACAACAATATTATAATTTGGTAGCAGAGGGCACAAATACTGGAGAATGCGCCGCTGAACTAGCCTAGTGGGTACCGCACTCGTCTTCGGTATCAGAACTCAGGATTGATTCCTTAAGAGCATTATAAAAAAAAAAAGTGGTGAACTAGAGTTAGTAGCGAACCTGATAGCGAAGATTAGAACTGCCTTCAATAGAGATCGCTGTCTGTCAAGCTTGACCCTTTTATAAATGCTGTTCGGCCAAATTTTTTATTCTTATACGAGAGTCTACTTGAAGTTAATTTCAAGTGTGGATATATATATATAGCTATAATGGTCTCAAAATTAAATCGTTTATGTAAACAAAACTCGAAACGTTTCGCCAAACCATGTCAACATCATCAGTAATGTAATGTTGTAGTAGGATCCGAAGAGTGGGATCCAAAGCAGAGAGAGAGAAACACAAAATTGACAATCTCTCTCGCTACTTAGACCAGACTAGAGTGGGAGACACAGTATATATACAGCCAAGCTAGCCCTACAGTGGGTCTTATACGACAGTCTTACAACAGTTAACCACGAGTCAGTAACCCTTCTCTTCACTCACTCTAAATCTTTCGTTACCTAATTTGGTGGTACAATATAATGTGCATGAGAAGGGAGAGAATTGGGTTTAAGAGATGAAGAACCTGGTAATAATGTTGAACACTGTATAATGAAATAGAGACACTAAACTGCCAGGACTTTACACGTAAATAGAAATTAGAGATTAAGACTGAGCAAAAAGAAGGGTTGGTTGTTGACGCGTTGTAACTGCTATATTAACTGTTTTAAAGGCTGTACCTTGTAGGGCTAGCGCAGCTGTATATATACGGAGTCTCCCACACTAGTCTGGCCTAAGTAGCGAGTGACATTCTCAATTTTATGTTTCTCTTTCTCTGCTTTGGATCCTTCTCTTCGGATTCTATCACAATGTGTTAACATTCCATTCAATTTTTGCTTAGCTAGTGTCATTTTAATTTTATTAGTGTTGCATTGCTATCAAAATTCAATTGCGTGCCATGTGGTCAATTTTATTTGTTTTGTTCAAACTTCCGTTTTGTGAAACATTAATTTTACAAACTTAACAGTAGCAAGAGAAAGTAAAAACAGTGGAATAGAAATATACATATATTGTTTGGTTCTAAAGTCCGTAAATTTAACCGTTGATCAAGCAGGTTTCAGGAAAGGTTTCTCTACAATAGACCATTTACACACTGTAAATCAACTAATTCAGAAAGCCAATGAGTACAATCTTAAGCTTTACTTAGGGTTTGTTGATTTCTCTAAAGCATTTGATTGTTTAAAACATAATAGTATCATTTCTGCGTTAGCTTCAATAGGTGTGGAAAAGAAATATGTTAATATAATAAAGGAACTCTATAAAGAAAATACAGCTTTTATTGAAGGCGATGTCAGAAGTGATCTTTTCCCAATAAAGCGAGGCGTAAGGCAGGGAGACCCACTTTCCCCTACTCTTTTTATAACAGTGCTGGAAAATATTTTTAGTGGATTAGAATGGGACGACATTGGTGTAAATATAAATGGAAAGTATTTAAACAACCTAAAGTTTGCGGACGGTTCTAGTAGCCACATCCGAAGATCACTTGATCAAAATGTTTCAAGATCTGGAAAGAGTGAGTCGTGTTGTTGGACTTAGTTTGAACTACTCGAAAACCAAAATTATTACAAATAGTATGGTTAGCCAGATAAAAATACACCATCCCAGTATCGAAGTGGTGGAAGATGTTGTATATCTAGGGCAGACAGTATCTTTCCAAAACAGGCTCACGAAAGAAATTCAGAGGCGCATAGCTCTCACTTGGAGGAAATATTGGTCGCTGAGAAACATAATACAAGGCTAACATAGATGTTAAATGGAAGAGCTTTATATTCAACTGCAAAATCCTGCCCATGTTGACGTATGGATGTCAAACTTGGTCGACCATTAAAGCTATAGAAAAGAAAATAGAAATCTGGCAAAGAAGTGTTGAAAGGAACATGCTAAAAATAAAGAGAAGAGATAGGATTAGAAGCCAAATTATAAGAAAATAACTTCAGTGAGAGACGCCGCTCAGTACTGTAAGAAGTTAAAGTGGGAGTGGGCTGGACATCTGGCTAGAATTGATACACAAAGATGGACAAGGATGGTCACGGAATGGATACCTTTAGGAGGAAAAAGGAAAAAAGGTAGGCAGCACAAAAGATGGTCAGATGAAATAAAAAAAAAAAAAGGGAATCAACTGGATGAGGAAAGCGAAAGATAAAGATTTTTGGAGCAAGAAATGTACACAAGTGGAGAAATCAGGCAACTCTTAACCCTAGGTACGGCTAGTCACCGGTAAAGGACCACAATCTCCCTTAGGGGAAGGCCTACATATTTTACACTCGAAAGAAAATTTAAAAAAAAAATATATATATATGTATATATTAGTGCAGTTTCGGTTTTATTCAAGTTCAATATGATATAAAAAATTGAAATAATTAAAGAAATTTTAAATTTATTGTAATAAAGTAGAGAAGTTTTAGTTTTTAATGATTTTATTTTATTTTGTTTAAATTGTTCAGTGGATGTTTCTTTTATTTTGTTTAAATTATTTGATAATTATTTGAGATTTAAAGTTTTTCATTTTATGTAAAATATGTAAATAAAGGCTTATTATTATTATTACTAATGTCAACAAAAGCGGTAAACATAATGTTTCAGATTTTAATTAGGACATAAACCGTAAACTATTAAAATAAATTTTAATTATCCTGGGTTTAAAAAATAAATGTGATTAATGTATCAAATAATAATTATACAATCAACTAATGGTGAAGTGAGATTAAATTAAATAAGTTAATGCATAAAAAAATGATAAGGGAGATCTGATAACTGTATTTTGTAAATATGCAGATTACCGAATGATGAGATGAATTTTTTTTGTGGTTTTAATAAGAGTATGTATATAAAATTTGTATGGAAAAATTAGTTAATTTTTTTATTTAGACAGTCATGATTATTCCTATAGAAAAGGAAAACAAGCCCAATCCGGGCTGCCAAGATAGCGTTATTGATAACCGTAAATTTCGGTCACTGATCCACGCCAAATCGAACAGCCCAGGAAATGGAAGGGGCAGAATAACGGAATAATGGAAGCCCAGAATAATGGAAGGGTCGGAGCCATTTTTGAGAAAATTTTGAAAAAGTGAATAAATCATTTAGTAAAGTGGTAAAGTAAACGCACTTCCGGTTATCCGATTTTTTTCAAACTCGGAATTTCAACAACATATTTAATTCTAATTAACATTATTTAGATGACAGAATTGTGAAATAAACTGAAATAGCACTTTAGATGAAAACCTAACCCCACCCCTCCCCCAAAAGTGCCCTTCAGAGCATTTTCCCGTAGAAATGTTTCAAATAAAAGTTGTAGCTCTTTGTATATGTGGTTGATGTTTCGAGTTTAAAGAAAATCGTCGGAGCCATTTTTGAGAAAATCGCAAAAAAGTAAAAAATCTAACTAGTAAAGTGGTACTTCCGGTTGAGGAATTTTGACAGATAACGTAGTGTCAGATCCCACGGTGATGCCTAAATGGAATATCAAGTTTTAACTTTCTACGGTTTTTCGATCACTGATCCACGCTAAACCTCTTAGGTCTTTTTAAAATATCTGTTTCACAGTCAGTATTAATTATAATAACTTGTTAAATAATTTAACAGGAATATATTTCGAATTTTTAAACCAGTTTGGTTTTTCGTTGCGTTTCCTAACATTTGTGGAAAAAATTTCAACTTTTTATTTGTCCTAGCATCATATTTATGATGTTTTTTTTTTTTTTTGATGTGGTTTTATGTTAAAACTAAGAGCAGGGTAGAGCTCTTTTGGGTACGCGGGAATAGAGGGCAATGAGAGTCGGACGAGTTGGCTAAGGGTGGGATCCACATTATCGTTTTTTAAGTTCCGAGTCAGCAGTAGCTGTCACTAAGCAATTTTGTGACTGAGAAATTAAACAGTGGAGAACAAGAGAATCGGAGAAACACCGGAGGGTCAAAGAAAAAGGGTGTTTTCAGGTTAAAATATTTATAAATGGTTAAAACAGCACGTTGACTGGATACAATTAAGTGTTCGGTTTTTAGGTGTACTGACGGGACACACTTCAGTCATTTATACAAAATGGGCAGGACACTTTATGTCAGAATTGTGACCGAGAAGTTTGGGAAACTATGTACCTCACTTCCTCCGTTTCACCGGTACTAGATTCCGGCATTACTTCTAGCCTTTATATCAGTATTGTGACAAGGAAGTCAGGGAAACGACGTACCGATTTATCTAGGCCAGGATCCCCGTTTTACCAATACTTTCAAGAAAATGCTTGCAGGAGCTTGGAGAGTAAAGATATATTAAGGAATTAGCAGTCAGACCGGTAGATTGCCGAGGGAGGCTTCTTTAGAAAGCCTTTGTGGTGTGTGTGTTTTAAATTGAGGGGGATAAGTGCTATACTGGTTTAGGTCCAGCGCCTTTGAGAGCACCCTTTAATAATAGTGTTAAGATTGAAAATTGCTTCACTTAAATCAGGTGTTAAGCACATTGCCTAAGTTTTGAGTAAATGAAATAAAAATGAATTTTCAATGGACAGCCGTTTTTTGTACCGATCTCAACAAAAATTAAGAAAACAAAAAACAAAAAATCAGAGTGAATGCGAAATAGTTACACTAAAATTATTTCTTTTAAATTCTAAATCAAAGAAGGCTCTAAAACCGTTATTTTAAGGCTAAATTTATCTGCTGATTTCATGTTACTACGTATCGAATTATTCGAAATATTTAAGCATTTCAATTTATAAATCCGTTCAGGATTTGATTTGGAACTAATTTTGTAAGATTGTCAAAAAGTACTCTTTTTACTTTCTCTTACTCCCGGTAAGAGGATGTATTGTAATCGTGTGAGATTTTTGATATCGAAATTTCACTCGGAAATATCCGTGTTTAGGTCAAATGGTGTGTATGAACAGCATAGCTCAAAAAAATCACTGAAAGTTGAAACTTGATATTCCTTTTAGGTATCACCATGGGATCTGACAGTACGTTATCTGCCAAAATTCCTCAACCGGAAGTACCACTTTACTATTTTTTTTTTGTTACTTTTTAGCGATTTCTTCAAAAAAAATCTCGGACGATTTTCTTTAAACTCGGTACATCAACAATACATACAAAGAGCTACACTTTTTATTTGAAACATTTCTCCGGGAAAATTCATTTAAGGACACTTTTGTGGGAAGGCTGGGGTTAGGTTTTCCTCTAAAGTGCTATTTCAGTTTATTATTCAATTCTATCATCTAAATAATATTAATTACAATGAAATATGTTGTTGAAATTCCGAGTTAGAAAAAAATCGGACGGCCAGAAGTGCGTTTTTCCTGAAATGTATTATTCAGTTTTCTGGTTGTTTTACTTTCTTGCGATTTTCTCAAAATTGGCTCCGACGATTTTCTTTAAACTTCCTATATCAACGAATATATATAAAGATCTACAACTTTTATTTAAAACATTTCTCTGGAGAAATTCATTTAAGGGCTTTTTGAGATGGTTGTAGTTAGGTTTTCCTCTAAAGTGCTATTTTAGTTTATTATACAATTCTGTCATCTAAATAATATTAAATAGAATTAAATGTGTTGTTGAAATTCCGAGTTAAAAAAAAATCGGATGACCGTAACTGCGATTTTACTGAAATGTATTTTTTCAGTTTTCTGCTATTTTCTCGAAAATGGCTCCAACGATTTTCTTTAAACTAGGAACGCGAACTATACATATAAAGAGCTACAACTTTTATTTGTAACATTTCTCCTGGTGATGTTATTTAAGGGGGCTTTTGGTGGAGGGATGGGGTTATGTTTTTCCCTAAAGTGTTAAACAATTGATTATACAATTCTACCATCCAAACAAAATTAATTAAAAATAAATAGATGACCAAAATTCCGAGTTTCAAGAAAATTAGTAAATCGGAAGTGCGCTTTAACTGAACAGTTTTTTCAGTTTTCGACGAATTTCATCAAATTTGTACACAAACTATAAAATTTTCAATTACAGTTTTGATAATTGGAGTAAGAGAAAGTTGTGTGAGTGTTTCACATCAGATTTTTTTTCGATTTGATTTTACTAATTTGAGATTAGCAATAAGGGAATTTTAAGGAACGATAATCCTTAGCATGTAGCTGCAAATATAAAGTAATAATACTGCATGTGTATAAATGATTTCAAAAAGAGAAATAATGTGAGAAGAGAAAATGGAATTTCGACGGTGGAAGGTACAGTGGTGGGGCCCCTACCAAGTTTAGGTTGGTACGTAAACAATATAGATAAACTGATAAATTGTCGTCTGCTCGTTGAAAAATGTGTTTTATATCAGTTTTAAATTACAAAAAACTTTTATCGACAAAATTTCACACACACTGCCTGCGGCGGCAGTTTCAAACAATATATTAGTCTCATCAAATTTAAATCAGTTATTCATTTAATTTAATTTATTTTTTTCTTGATATTCTTTTTTTTTTTTTTTTTGTTTAATATCTGACAAGGATATTTTTTCCATCAACAAAAACATGATTGACAAATTCTTTTTATATTAATTAAGTATATCGATTTTTAATCATTAAAACTAAATTTTATTTGTATAGTAGCATAATTAATTTTATGCCTAATTAACAGCCTAATTAATTTTATAAAGTATACCTCTACTTTTTTTGTCATCAGTGATATTTTTCCGTAAAAATGCCAATAGATATTATCGATCGTTTTCGGGCTTTCCCCCATCGTCACCCACAATGACTACAAAATGAGGCAGGCTGTCATGGAAAAAAAAAACATGTTTGATGGTTTTCAGCAATGATTAAGGAATTTCCGGGGATGTGGGCGGAGGTGGGGAACTGTGATACACGACTTTAGCTAGGTGATCTTGACCCCAGTTATTTTCTTTATCTTGGCTGCTCTTTATTTGCTTTCTTACTGCTTAATAAGCAACTTGCTCCATGTGTTAATAAGGGGATGGTAAAACCATCAAATACTTCCTTTTTTTTTTAAAAAAATAGATACATACATTGCTTTTAAAGATGAATTTAAATGACCAAAACTTTTTCCAAGTTAGTGCAATTCTTTTTCTAACTTCTCACGTTGGACACCTTCCTTCAAAGATATAATTTCCTTTTTTTACAGTTTTTTCTTCATAAGCCACAGCCAATTCGCGTCCTCTTACCTTTTATACAGCAAAAAAAATTTGTAAGAACACAATCACATCTGCAGCGGAGGAGATATTGGGACAGTCCAGTCTGGTCCACGCAAGCGACTGGTTTGATGAAGAATGTGCTGCATTAGCCAAAAGGAAGCCTGAAGCGAGGAAACAAATGCTACAAAAGAAAATGCGGGCTAGCAGAGAGCGTAATAAAGCAATGCGCATAAAGGTTGAAGAAATTGTGTAAGAAGAAGAAGAGAGAGGCTGAAAGAACGAAGCTTAGTGAAGTACAGAAAGATTTCGAAACTAAAAGAAGTAGGCAGTTTTATAAAGGAATAAAGAGCATGAGAACTGTTTTTGATCCTAACAGTGGATTTCTTCAGGATGAAGATGGAATATTATTGGGAGACAAGGAGGATATACTGAAAAGGTGGTCTCAACATTTCCAAGGCCTGCTTAATACTGAACTAGAGGATTTGGAAAGAAGAGAAGGAATGGAGACAAATCTGGGGAAGTTAGAGGAAGAGGAAAATGAAGACGTTCAGGAATCACCAGAGTTAGAGGAAGTTTTGGAGGCAGTGGCCTACTTAAAAAATAATAAGGCTGCAAGTGAAGGTGGAGTCCCCGCCGAACTATTGAAGTATGGAGGCTCTAAGTAGGGAAATCTACAATATAATCTGGAGGGTTTGGATGAATGAGGTAATGCCTAAGAGGTGGTCGAAAAATGTCATATACCCAGTTTTTAAAAAGGGTAGTAAAATGAAGTGTGAGAACTACCAGGGGATTTCTCTCCTGGATGCAGCTTACAAGATATTAGCCGTTTTGCTGTTGAGCCGCTTGCGAAAGTGGATTAGCAAAGAGGTAGGACAATACCAATCAGGATTCAGAGAAGAAAGATCCACTGTGGACCACATCTCCATTAGGATTATGTTGGAAAAGTGCCATGAATATAATGTGCCCCTGCATCACTTATTTATAGATTTAAAGCAAGCCTACGATAGTTTGGACCGGGAAGAACTGCTCCGCTGGATGTGTCATTTGGGTTTGCCAAAAAAATTAATAAGGCTGACACGTATGACTTTTATGAACTCAACAGGCTGTGTGAAGGCACTAGGCTCCATGTCGGAAGACTTTAAAATTGCGAATGGCTTGAGGCAAGGGGATCCATTGTCCCCGATGCTGTTTAATTTAGCACTGGAGAAGGCTATTAGGGCAATCCGAATCAATCCCGGAGGCACCATTTTTAATAGGTTGAGCCAGCATCTGGCTTAAGCAGACGATGTTGTTTTGTCAGCTCGAACTATACCGGCACTCTTAGGAGTTTTCGAAGAGTTCACTAAAGAAGCCAGTAAACTTGGACTCGCTGTCAACGAAGCAAAGACAAAGTATATACGAACCAAAAAAAAGGAACGACCAGGAAGCAATATGCCCTGGAAACCTAAGTTTGAAGTGGTTAAAAGCTTTAGGTACCTTGGGGATGTTATCACTGATATAAATGAAGTCAGTATAGACATAAAAGCCAGAATAACAGCCGGAAACAAATGCTACTGGTCTTTAAAGAAAGCCTTGGCTTCAATCAGCTATCTAGGGAAGCCAAGTTAATATTGTACCAAGACCTTATTAAGAACGGTTGTAATATACGGTAGCGAAACCTGGACGCTAACTCGAGAGGATGAGCGACTTCTCAGTGTATGGGAGAGAAAGGTCCTGAGGAAAATATTTGGCCCGGTAAGACAGGAGTATGGAGAATGGGTCAAACCAGGAGCTAAAAGATTTATATGGTGAACAGGACCTGGTGGGTGTAGTGAAACAGAGGAGGTCGAGGTGGTTGGGTCACCTGGAAAGAATGGAGCAAGACAGGATACCGAGAAAGCTGTTTACTGGGCATCCGGCAGGAGGAAGAAGTAGAGGAAGACCAAGGATGCGATGGCTGGATGACGTGGAACAGGACCTCAGGTTGTTGGGAGTGAGAAGGTGGAGACGGATGGCTCAAGAGAGAGAGGAGTGGAGGAATGTAGTTGAGGAAGCTAGGCCCCTAAATGGGCTGTAATGCCAGGAAAGAAGAAGAAGAAGAAGATTGATTAAGGAATTGATCTTGACCCCAGTTATTTTCTTTATCTTGGCGCTCTCTATTTGCTTTCTTACTGCTTAATAAGCAACTTGCATCCATGTGTTAATAAGGGGATGGTAAAACCATCAAATACTTCCTTTTTTTTTAAAAAAAATAGATACATACATTGCTTTTAAAGATGAATTTAAATGACCAAAACTTTTTCCAAGTTAGTGCAATTCTTTTTCTAACTTCTCACCTTGGACACCTTCCTTCAAAGATATAATTTCCTTTTTTTACAGTTTTTTCTTCATAAGCCACAGCCAATTCGCGTCCTCTTACCTTTTATACAGCAAAAAAGATTAGTAAGAGGGAACAGTATAAATGGGTAAAGGATGCTGACGCAGAATAAAACGTGAGCATTTCTGGTAGATAAGGGAAACCGCGTACCACTCACTTTACTACCAAGAAGAGACGCAGTAACATATTTCAGATCCCTGACTGGACATGACCTTCTCAACTCTCGTCTCCATCGAATAGGAGTTAGAGAAAATCCAACTTGTACTCTGTATCGTGGGCAAGCTCCAATGATTTTTTTTGAGCATTGACATGTGTCCTCAGCTAGAAGACATAAGCTCTTCTTTTACAACTGATTACGACAAATGGACGAAGATGTCAACGATGTATTGGGCTGCTAGATGTCGTATGACAGTTTTGCCTTAAAAAAAATCAGGCTTAGGAGAGGAAAACAGAAAAAGTTTTCTCTTTATATTTTCCTGCATCAATGAGTTCGTCAAATTAATGTAATCGATTCATCAGCAGTGTATGCTCCAAAATCGTCCCAAAGCAAATGTCTGAAAATCTGAATCAGTTGAAAAAAAACCTCTGTATTTTTAAAATCAAATCCTGGCTTTTCTACTGTAACTCTGCAGTAACTGTTTTTTTGTACTACTGATATTGAAAATAGGTATTTCCTTGGAGTTTTAAACTGTATAACCAAATACGAGTATCATTCGATAAGTAACGAGACAAATCGCTCTGGCAAAGAAAGGTTTTGTTTAATCAATACATACTTTCAATGCGTCAGGATGGCATCCTTGTACTTAGTTTCGTATCAGCTGTTCGAGAGTATTTGCTAAGCATAATCTCAAATGTATTTAGTTAACAATGGCGAGTCCGCTCGAGCATTGTACCTCAAAAGAACAATGCTCAGTGATTAGATTTTTAGTTGCAGACAGTATCAAAGATAGTGAAAGAAAGAATGTTGAAAGTGTATGAGAATATTTAATTGTTTGAACCATTCGAACGTTTACAAATGGGTAGAACAGTTTAAAAGTGGCTGTTTAAGTGTCTGGAACGAGCATCGGAGTGGACGACTGGTTGAAATTGCAAATTCCTCCCTCCTTATATTAACGCGTTATTCAGGAACAACAGACGCATTACTGTTGAACTGATATATTCACATAGTAAGGCCTGCCATTCGAACGAAACGTCATGGACTCTTGACTAGAGGCATGATTTTGCTTCATGACAACGCGCGACACGGCACAATTAACTCAAGAAACACTTCAAAAAATGGAGCTGGAGATCCTTCCACATTCCCCCTAAAGCCCCGACCTCACCCCATCGGACTTCTATTTGTTTGGACCCCTTAAAGAGGCTTTACGTGGGAAAAATTTAGAATCCAATGAAGAAGTTAAAAATCAGGAAGTCAAAAGTGGTTTCGAGATCAACCCAAAGAATTTTATGCCAGAGGCATACACAGATTAGAAGAACGATGAGGCAAATTGTACAAATGTTGCTGGGGACTATGTTGAAAAGTAGCCAAAGTTTTTTTATTGTTTAAATAAATCGTTTTTGAGCTACAGCGATTTGTCTTGTTACTTATTGAATGTCCCTCGTATGTTCGGGATATTATATCATGGGCCAGCGTAAGGAATCATAATTCTTTCATCAGTTTACACTTTCTTTAACCTTTTTCCTGTCAAATAGCTGTTCAACCAGTAGATGAAAATATAAGTGGAAAGCGAAAGTTCCGAGGCGGAGGCCTAATATGGATTTAATGCCTACGAGTTGTAAGAATAATATTCTTCTTATCATGTTACGATTTTTTTTAAATGATTATCAAGAACATAATTTTTGAGATAAAAAATAAATAAATAAATAAAAAAAATTCAACGTCTTTAAAAAAGCAATATTTCAACAAAATTTTTCTTTATAAGTTAAAGATTGCTGTCGTATGAGTGTTTCTATCAAATTTTCAATGATACTTTTTTTTTTTTACAATATTCCAAAATGTTTGCCAGAATTTCTACATGGAATCTTCTTAAGATATATTCTCCTTTATATGGAAGGTATTATTTTATTACTGGTTTTGTTATTTCCATGCTGTTCTTTTTTTCTTGAAGTTTATGTGTAAATAAGGGGAATGTAGAACAATCTCAAATATAAACTGCTGTACATAGTACACATGTAAACAGCTGGCCCTTCTCAACTTGAGTGTGGAATGCTTGAATAAAATATTTTCCCTCAGTTTTATTTGTTATACATTTTTTTTTATCTTCAATTTTTTATTTTTTTTTATATAAATTTAATAATAATAATAATAATAATAATAATAATAATAATAATAATAGGCGCTAATGACCATCGTAGTCGATGCGCCGGAAAAAACAAAACAAAACAAAAAATAATAATAATAATAATAAGATACTAAGAATAATAAGAATACTAAACACCCCTTGAATGCAGCCGTCGCATGATGAGATAAGGCACTTCACGGGCTATACCGGGCATCATGACCACAGTGTCATAGACAACAGATGCAGACTATGACAAAAGGCCCCGGAAACCATCCATCATTTGTTTGCAGCGTTTTCTGCTCTAGCGTAGAGATAGATTACCAGGAAAGGCACAATAGTATGGCCAGGATTTTACACCGTGAGCAGTCCCAAAGCCTGAGCCTGGTACATAATGCGTCTCACTATTATAAATACGAAAAGATATCTGTTTAGTAAAAAACTGGAAATAAATAAAAAATAAAATTAAATTAAAACGTGAGAGGGGGGGGCGCCTCTTATAGGCTTTCCAGTAAAAAAAAAAGGGGTGAAAATATATTGACTGTAGGGGTGAAAAGTGGACTGTATATATTGAATAAAGAGAGAGCAAATGGGCTCATATAATATGAACAAAAATGAATATTAATTTAAATTTAAAAATAAGTAGCAAAAATATCTTCAACAAGCCAAAAGGAATGGCGCTTACCTTAAACGCAGAAACCTTAACAACAGGCAGGTCGATTCAAGTGTCCTGATACCCATATCGGGGATAAGGGAACAGGAGAGTAGGAAAAGGAAATAAGACGTTATGTGCGTGTAACTCCAGAGTCTTGATCCACACACTGCTGCTTGGCTGATGAATCTTGATTAATTATTTAAACGAGCTCCTGGAAACTGCAAGGCCGGGGAGAAGCAACCGGAAGTAGACCATGTGCTTGTACAATATCCCTTAGCAGGCCGGGAGAATCCGGAGACACTCACTCGACAAGAGACCAACTTATTAACACTAACCCCAAGGAAAACCAGAAGTGGCAAAGCTTGGGTTTTCACGTATAGGGAAAGCGCAAGTGGCCTAAACTGTTTAAGCAGACTGTGTAGCAACATACAGCTGCCTTGTACGAGTACTTTAGAGTGACTGACTGGAGAGGGCAATAAAAGGGACTACCCCCACTCTACATTTAGGACACAGCCTATAGATTGAAAAATTGTTATATTCTGACGGCGGCAAATTTAAATTCGAATAAATACCGAACAATATCGAAATACAGACCACTTGCTGCGGAGATATTTATTCTACGTACTGTAAGGACGGGAGTCTCCTGTGTAGAGATTATTCCTTTAATTCTTCAGAGACTCTGTAATATTGTTTGTACTGGGAATCCCATAAGGATGAAAAAAAAAAAGGTTTTCAGAAATCGATGTGTATGCATGTATTAGTTTTGTGTGTTTTTATGTTTACAAATAAAATATTTCAAAAAAGAAAAATTGTAGAACGCTCGAAAGTTGTGTTTTTAATGATATATATGTAAATCCTTAGTCCATTGTTTATACTTTTTATTTTTCTCTTCTAGCTTAAATAGGAAATTTAATCTTACATACACAAAATACCATTTCATGTATTAACACAAAAATACAAAACCATTTCTTTCATAATGGCACAGGCTTTAGACATGTTTAAGTAGTTACGGTAACAGTTTCCAAAATGTCTAAACTATTTATCTTCTAAATTATTGAAACGATTGAGAAAAAAATTTAATATTAAACCTTCCTTGAGTGAGCCTTCACCCATTGTCGCGTAGCGACAGCTTCTCGGGGAACTGGGCCCGGATTAGGCGGACAAGAGGATGGACCCCCTCCCCTAGTATATATATTGTAAGATTACGATCGTGTCAAATTTTTGAAATGAATTTTCACCGGAAATGGGAGGTTCCCTATTTCGAGAGAGAGACCTCAGAACAGGTGGGAAGAAGGAGGCGTACGGTTGAAGTGGAGGCGTACGGTACAGAGGAGGTGGGAACGGTATGAAGGAGGCGTGTGATTGAAGAAGGGGAATTTTTGCATGAGAGAAAAGAAAGCCTCCATTCATGGTGTTCACTTGGACTTTGGGAACCAGCACCTCTAAAGAATCTGCAAGTGTCTTACAAATTTAACCCTTAGCTTCTATAGGTCAAGGCTATTGTACACCTTCTCATGGCAACGCTTGAGATCATGGGTATGCCATGGCTAGGCTGAGTGCAAGATACCCCTCTTCAGACTTTGAGTCGAGAGGGCATTCATATATCTTACCTTTCCTATCCTTTTTCCTTTCCCCTTATATGGACATACACATAAGTATTCCTCGGAGAATATGCTTGGTACCTCAGGTAACAGATCAAAACTAATAGATGGCTAGTCTATTGGGCATACGATCAGTCATGCTGTACCTTGTCACTTGCGAAACGCTGAACTACGGGAGCAAGCACTATTCCAAGCCTAGATCTAGCACGTGATTGTTAGTTTGTCTTGTAGTTGTTTTGGTTTTGAGCAAAAATCTAGTAACCATGTTATGGAGTTAAGCGAGAGAATACTCGCGATATACATATAACCCCCTGTGTCAGCCTGTAACAGGAAGTGCATGTGCTGGGTGCATCAGAGCCTGTTAGAGTGTCTTCTCGGACTTCTGGTAGCGGAATGGATCTAAGTGTTGGCCCCGCTCACTGGTTGAGCTAATCTCGACTTTCCCTCCACTAGGGACAAGCGTAGTGATTCCCCCTCCTTGTAAAACAAACTCCGCACTTGCATGGTTGGTGTGCCTTAACTGGCAGGAACAGCCCTTAAAGACCCCTGGAATACGGAATAGTAATGGGATCCGAATCATTAAAGAAAGATACATAGGAACCAAAGAGCGAAGAAGTAGACATCAAATGATTAAAACGTCAGTTACTGCTCCACCTAGTCCAGACTTTAGAGGGAAGGAGAGTTCGATTCATATAAAGAGCGACAACAGAACAGTCAGGACAGAGTTTACGACAGTTTTATAACAGTACTTCTAATAACTCAGCCAGTCTGTCTCTTTATTATTCTCTACCTAAACTTTTATTTTGCAGTAAAGTCCTTGCAGTTTGTGTGTTCTTTTTATTATACAGTGTTCAG
>JAAEAF010006957.1:0-47404 GCA_011037195.1 Triatoma infestans
AGTAGCAATTATTGATTTATTGATTTTTTTAATTTAAGGAGCGTCAACATCTATGCTCAGGTCATCAGTGCTCTCTCGTTACAGATAACACTATCCATCACCGGGCAGTGAGCTGTAGGGGCTTCTAGGAAGAAAAAATTGGAGGGGAGCACAGCTGGACTCGAACCCAGGACCTCCGCGTAGGAGCCCATTACGCTAACCACTTTAGCTAATCCCTTCCCTCAGTAGCAATTATTGTTATTTGTTTTAGCAGATTTTGTTTATAAATAAATAAACTAAAAAAAAAAAAAAACTCATTATTAAATTTTCCTCTTAATTAGTTGTTTACAATTGTAGATTTTCTTCTTTTTTTTTTCTTATTGACCTCCAGAGGACGGATTTTCCAGGCTAAATATACTGCTGGTCCATTTAGTTTATTTATTTTATATTATATTTTCTCCATTTTGAATATTTTTAAAACATATATTGGAAATAAAGCAATATTATTATTAAACGAGTAAAAATATGAAGTGTAGAGAAAATTGTTAATGTAATAACTGCAATATATGTAACAACTACAACATATTATGTAAATGTATAATTACATAACAACTTATAACACGCGTTTCTAGAGTGAGTTTTATACACCATTTTTTTCCCCTCAATTTGCAGATATTTCTAGAATATTGCACAGATTATTCATAATGAAAATATTCCAGAAATTATTTCCTTTGAATACAACTATTACATTATTAAATATTTTGGAATCCAAGAAAAAATAATTAGATTTTAAATTTGTAAGATCTAAATAAAACATAATGCTTTTATCTGAAAATTTAGATTGTTTTTTTATTTTAAATAATTTTAGAAAACACTTTTAGGCCTTCCAGTTTTATCTTGCTCTTTTCACAAATGAAGGTATTTCAACAACGAAGAAGCAGAGAGAGCATGATATGGAATTGAATCCAGATAAAGAGGGTGTCCCCAAGGTATATGGATCACGACTTTATCTCGGAAAGTAAGATAGCTAGAAAAAATATGTGTCCCCTTAGTTTTTTGTTAGAAAACCAAATTTAATTTGCAAATTTGTTTTGGTGCTTCGAGAAGCGAGATACAGGCACCAACTTCATATTTTTCAGATGTGGAGGTGTGGTTTTTATTTAAGAAATAGATTCCTCTATTTGTTGTAAGAAAAATTTACTTGACGGTTATTTTCTTTGAGCGCTGTTACAAGTTGAATGAAAACATGATTCCTATAAGAAATTTCAAAATAATAGTAATATGGTTTTTTGATTGAATAAGAAGAAAAGTAATATTTTATTACAAATTTTACTCCTCATTAATTACAGATCTTGCTCGAACTGGCCCCCACCATTAGAAATGTATTTCTTGGTCGTAAGGTATAATTGGCAGGAAAAAGCATGTGTATGCATCTCTAATGGTGGGGACCAATTCGAGCAAGATCTGTAATTAATGAGGAGTAAAATTTATAATAAAATAGTACTTTTCTTCTTATTCAATCAAAAAACTTATATCATTTTGAAATTTCTATCATCAATCATGTTTTCATTCATATCGCTCAAAGAAAAAAACCGTTCAAGTAAATTTTTCTTACAAAAAATAGAGGAATCTATTTCTTAAATAAAAAACCACACCTCCCCATTTGAAAAAATGAATTTGGTACTTGTATCTCGCTTCTGGAAGCACCAAAACAAATTTGCAAATTAAATTTGATTTTCTAACAAAAAACTACGGAGGACACGTATTTTTTCGTTTTTTTCTAGCTATCTTAGTTTTCGAGAAAAAGTCGTTATCCATATACCTTGGGACACCCTGTATATGCTCCTCTAAACCCCATTTCGAATAGACGGATCTGGATATAATCAGGAAGAGTAGCTAGTCTAAATGTAGGCATCAGGATTAGCAAACCTTTAAGTACTGCTCACCAATTGGATAGATATTGTTTTCTTGGCCGTTTTGACTCTGAGCTTGAAAGTTTAAAAAACAATGGTGGCTCAGACTAAGCATCATCACAGTCTCAATAGGTCGTGCATTCTAGGGAATTCAGGAGCCAGATCTGCTTAAAAATTCTTCTCTGGGGGAAGATAAAATAAATCCATCTCACACTGGCATTTCAGCTCATCAGACAATCTTTCATCAATGTATTATTTTAACAAAAAATAACATAGGCTAATTTAAAAGTTACGTTTGAATTGTAATGAGCTAAAAACAAAAAATCAGGGTCACCACATAACGTTAGTAATGAAAGAATAAGTAAAACGGTATAGCTGAAATGAATTTTGTAAAGGACTATTACAGAATAAAAATCTGAAATATTTAATAGTTTCATGGATAAATTATATATACAAACCACTTGGCCAAATGATAATGGTGCAAAATTAAATTGTTATTCTCTTTTACTGGACAACATCCGCCTAAAAGAGTTAGAAAGAAAGAAAGAGAGAAAGAGAATGTTAGTGAGGCAGGGACAATCCTTATGTAGAACCCTCTGGTAGAGAATAGCAGGCAAGTTCTAGTGAACGTGCCCGTCCCTCCTAACTGTTACGATCTCAGGCGCGCTAACCCCCTTTACACACAACCATCCACAGTCCATAGTAGTCGTTGGAACTATGGTCGGTTTATATGGCTGGGCGAATCCCTCCCTGAGGAACATTTGCGGCTGTGTTCCAACCCCAGTTATGAACAATATAGATCCGGAGGGACCTAAAGTTTCACCACCACTCTGTCCTTTTCCTTAAAGCTTCTCTGTTCTTCTATTTCTTGGTGATCGTTGTCGTAGACCTCTTCATCGCCACTAGCGCCCACCCCTCAATGTACTACTTCTGCTTACTTTAACCAGAATGCTACAAACACCAGGAACACTTTCTCTTTTCCCCTTGTACAATACACAGTGCGCTTTAGCACTCTTTACCCAAACCGTTTTTCTATCTCACTAGCACTCTCGAGAATATTCCCAGTAGAAAGAGATTAAAACACAAGTTTTTACCCTACGTACGCTTCAGTAATTAATAACTTGATTCCTTAATTGCTGATAAGAAGATTAAATTAATACTTTTAACATACCCAAACATAATACCATGTTTGGATTTCATAATAAAATACGCCATGTTTTTATTTTTTTGCAAATTTCCAAGTTTCGACTCATAAATTATTCCAATAATTTCACTTTTTGCATAAATTTATACAAATAATAATAAAAGACTTTTATCTACTCTTATAATTTTTTTTTTTTTAATATATTGTGATGGATGCCAGAAATATAGAAAAATATTTTATTTGTAATATCAAGAAAAATGAAACATTCGCTGCAAAAGGGACTATTCAGGTAGAAGACCACCATTGTCTTTTGGAGTTCATAGAACTCGGTTAGCATTATTTACCCCTTCTTCTCACAGGGGAAGATTTGAACTAACAATTAGAAGGCATTCTTTCAAGACAGTCTGTATTAGACATTCAAGTAGAACACTAGTTTTTCGCTCCATTAATAAGTTTATAATTTCTTTGCAAATAACTTGTAGTTATTATTTTAATAGAATATATTTATTGTTAGCAGTGGTGACTACCTTCTTATTTCTGATACTTCTCTCTAAAACACATATATATTCACAAGCCCTTTACAAAACCGCTCGTTCTACACAAGCTACTACAACTGCAACACATCTCATCACAAATTACATTTCAATATATTAAGAAGAATTAATAATATTACATTAAAAGCTCTCTAATATTATGAAATAAAAAATTCAATAGTATAATATACAATTTATTACAACATTTTGCTTACTACAGTGAAAACCTAATCTGATCTAGTGTTTTTGGCCCCTCTCAACCGGGCTATGATGCTTTTTAAGGATGATCCATGTATTTTGTGAATATTTACTCACACTCTGGCCTATCTCAACTTTTCTGAATCGGAACTTTGTAAAAGTTTCCTAAGGAGACGGTGCTTTATAACCGAAGCAATTATCCCAATTAGCTCATTCATGCTTCAAGTCGACGGTTCAGTGTTAGAGAGCCTTAACAACCCATTTATGAATCTTGAAGTGCCTCTGTACCCTTGAGACTATTTTAGAAGAAATTATACTTTCTACTGAGCTCTTTCTTGGTAGTTTAACAAGCAGTAACTGACCGTATATTATGTTGGACCATAACTCTCATTCGTTTTCTATGGGATTCATTTCGGTGGAAATATGCTGGCCAATTAATTGTTTAATCTCAGTTTGCTCCAAGAAGTGGGTACTTTGATATTTATTAAAAGATCAATTTGAAAAGGACTGTAAACGTTCGGCGGCGGCGTTGGGAGCCGTTCTTTTAATAAGTCTTATGTAATAGTAGAGATTGCATGGGCACAACATTTTTCTAAATTTGCATAGCCTAAATCATTATTATTAACACCGTCAATATGAATTAAAATTAATTCAATCATCACCAATGTATATGGTTTAAATTATCAGCATGAAAGTTGTGTTTAACAACCATTTATTAATATAAATAACTACAATTAGTGGTCAAATATATTAAACTAATTAACCGTATTCTTTAAGGCAGAAATTCGTTAAAGTACTTTACATGCTTGTGAACAATATAGAATCTAACATTTTAACAATTGTTTTCAAATATTAAACAGTTTTAATACATTTATCAATGATAATTATATTATTAAGCAACTAAAACTGAAAAATATAAATAAAAAAATATTTAACCACATTTATTTAATATTTATATAAAAAGGAACCCCTCATGGATTTACTATTTGTTTGATAAAAAATAGTCAATGAATTATTGAAGATGAGATGATTAAAATTTCATGCATATTGACACTGTTCGGCAATCCGCACAAAGTGGAGAGAGAATCTATTAAAAAAAAAAAATCATTGTAAATATTTAATATAAATATGTGAAAAAATTATAATTGATAATCATTTCTCTTCAGGATATTTAGTAATATGTGATTAAATCATATTATAGTTTATTAAATTGAAATCATGCATTAGTTTCAAGACATAATCCTTTAATCTGATTTTACTGACACCGCCTACATAATAGCTCAAGAGATTAGTCTATAAACTTCAGGGATTATTACCATTTTCAATAACTTGGAAAACATAAATCCCAGACGCAAATTCATTAAGACAAAGACATTAAGATTAAGATAAAGAGATATTCATTAAAATAGAATAGATTGTGAAGGAAAAAAAACATAACTGATTTTTATAAATTTAAATAGGTGAAAGCCAATATTTAAAAACCCAGTAATACATTAGGGGGCCATAATTTCTCATGGGAAGGACATATAATACAATAGGTCTTCTGTTGAGGAAATTCGTCACAAACCCCATCAAGCACTAGCATCGCACTACCCGCGTCATCAGCTACGCTTTACGCCCTCTGACACGCCAACTTCAAATTATGGATGAATGAGCTACGACCTGTAGAACTAACATTTTCCCGCTTGAAGCTGGCAATTTTTTTTAATACTAGCCAGCAAACTCAGACTTTTGGGGCCAACAATTTAACATTTAAGAGTTGTAGTTGGTTCCGCAGAGCTGGAAAGCATCACCGATATTTTCCGTGATAGCCTGCTTCTTTTTGTGGTCATCGACCGGTTTCGGGCGTTCGGCATCATCATTTGTCAAACAGTATAATAACATAGATTTGCACAGAGCAAATTTTGTTGATAGACTCAAGGGTATTAGTATCAACTAAATTCGTTCTGTGCAAATCTATGTTATCATACTGTTTGACAAATGCATCCTGATGATAGGCGAACGCCCGAAACGGTCGATGACCACAAAAAGAAGCAAGCTATCACGGAAAATATCTCTGATAACATTTAAGACCATTTAAAGAGTTTTAATTCCCACTCGAAGAAGTCTAGGAAGCTTCCAAGAAGAAAAACCAGAGAGTCTGGAACAAGCGTTCAACAGCTTACCATTAGTGAGGAGTTCATAACACAACTCACTAAGAGTTCTTCAAGCAATCAACCGTCGGCATTCAGCTCTCTGCCATAAGACTAAAAGTTTTCACGCCAATCTACTGTTGGAGCGAAAGTTGTAACTAGTCACACCGTTCTTCACCCGACTCGAATCAGTCAACTCACGGTACAATTCTATTACGCTTCGTACGGTCACTCTGTCTTGTATTTATACTCTTTTTCTTCACAAAAATCGATCAATATAAATTGTGTAAAAAGTTTTGTATTTCATTCTTCAATAACACCAATCAAGAGACATTCACAAAAAGTTTTAAAGCTGAAAATATCAGAAAAATGTTTGATGATAGGATAAAAAAACATTGATAGAAAACTTAAAAAAAGAAGTTTGATTAGAACCGGACAGAAAGCAGATAGCAATTCCAATAATAACTTCGAATAAATCAGCCGATGAATGTCCAAACCAAAATTATCGAAGTAAGATTTGAAAAATATAACAATATATATTGATTTATATTTTCTTAAGGGCCAAACTACAGGCGAAATATAAGCATTGTTTTGTTTTTTCTGATGGAGTATATTGGGATTTGTTTGTCAATATAACTTTCTGGATCTTTTTGACAATTAATAAAGATAAGAGGCCTGCCGGAACCGTTAGAGGAGAGAAATATTGAAGATTCGTTATGATTTCCAGAGTGTAAATATTTTATATTTTTCCAAACAATATACTATATATATATATAGTAATGTTTTCCCGCTAAACTAGCTACTGCAACTAGTTATAAGTGGGTTTGTATAGATAAAATACTCTAAAACTTCACAATAAATTATAAAATACACAATACACACTTACACAATAAATTATAAAATACAACACTTAATAATAATTACTTCACAGTTTAAACCATAAAAGTTCACTTTTTTCACTTTTTATACACTTTCCACAAACACACACTTCGTTTGTAAATAGAAAACTCTGCAAAACTCTCTGCGGTCCCACTATTTATACCGGTGGAGAATCTTCTCAATCCTTCCAGAAAGAACTAGAGCGGGTCGCCAGCGCTTCCTAGAGGCCACTAAGAGAACTTGAGGTTCCTACTTCCTCTCCTAGATGGCACCACTGGCTGCGTTACAATATATATTGTATGTCTGCCTTCAACCGACCGGTCTTAGATTATGTATGAACGTTGGAAACATTATTATGAATCATCGACGACACCACAATAACAAGTACTATTCTGTTTTAATTTATAAAAGAATATTTAATTCATATATTATTGTACATTGCATATAAGGTGATAATTGCAATAACTTTCAAATTTGCATATTATTATCGCACTGTAATTTAGCGTGAAACACAGAGTTATATATAATGACAAAATTTCCATTAAATTTCAAAAATACAGTTAGGAGGGAGACAAGTAGCCAACCTATGATTGATGGAGACTGTTAGAGAATGATTTACTTTGTAAGAGAGACCATTATTGGCTCAAACACACTTGAATTTTTAACGTTTCAAATTTCTGAGGAACGCCTAAGAACAATTTTTTTAAGAAAAGTGTTACAAATAAAATTGATAGGTTTATATTTATGCAGTTAGTATTCCAGGTTACAAGAAAATCATAGTTGGTTACGAGAAAATTCAAAAAAAAAATTCAAAAACTAATTTTCAAAATTCACACTTTCGGTTAATCGATTTTCTTCAAACTAGGAATTCTAGCAATGTTTCAAGTGTGTATTATTTTAAATATAAAATGGAAAAAACCATACATATACTGAAGTGGTATTTTACAGGAAAGCCTAACGTTACGATTCGCCTGGAACCACAAAAAAAAAAAAAAAAAAAATTCTCATGCAGAAATGTTTCAAATAAAAGTGATAGGTGCATAAATGTGCATAGATAAAAGTATTCAATTTATAAAGAATATCGTTGAAAATATGGGTGGGTCCGCAATGCTGGATAACATCTGGTATTTCATCCGTCGTAGTATGCACATGGATTATGTTCTTGATCGGTTTCGGATTTTCCTTTACCATCAGAGTAAATCTATCCATTTCTTGCAGAGAGTTCACTTCAAACGCAATGTTTTCGA
Source organism: Triatoma infestans (assembly GCA_011037195.1). Lineage (NCBI taxonomy): Eukaryota > Metazoa > Arthropoda > Insecta > Hemiptera > Reduviidae > Triatoma > Triatoma infestans. The sequence goes on from JAAEAF010006957.1 coordinate 8,026, forward strand.
TTCACTCGACATTTGTGGTTTGTATGTGCGAGCGGTTATAAGGTTATGTTACTATGTGTTGTGTTTAATGACAAAAAATAGAATTATTATAAATTATGATTAGACTTTAGAAAAATACTGTATAATAAATAGCATGTTTAGAAGGATATTTTACAAATAATTTTAATAAAGGATATTTTACATCTAAAGTATAGTAGTGGTGTTAATTTATAAGTTATTTTTATTAGAGGGGGCGATAAGAAATTTCAGGAGTATACTATAGTAATAAGAATAGTTAAAGTTTAAAGAAAAGCAGTGCAAAGTTTAAGAATAGACAAATAAAGGAAAATAATTTGTAAAAATAATAAAATATACTATGGAAATATATGGAATAAGGAAAATAATAAATAAATATGAAATCCAGGAAGGTTAATGCAAGAAAATATGTACGTAAATGATATTGCCAACCTTCTTACATATCAATTTAAATATGCATGCTACGACGGATAAAATACCAGATTCTACTTTATATATGTTAGAACCTTTATTTTTTTGAAACTTGTTGGTTGTATATATGTGCCAAATATAAACCATATATACAGTATGTCCCAAGGTATATGGATAACGACTTTTTCTCGAATACTAAGATAGCTAGGAAAAAACTAAAAAATACGTGTCCCCGTAATTTTTTGTCAGAAAACCAAATATAATTTGCAAATTTGTTTTGGTGCTTCCAGAAGCGAGATACAGGCACCAACTTCATTTTTTTAAATAGGGAGGGGTGGTTTTTATTAAAGAAATAGATTCCTCTATTTTTTGTAAGAAAAATTTTTACTTGAACGTTTTTTTTCTTTGAGCGATATTTTACAAGTTATGAATGAAAACATGATTCCTATAAGAAATTTCAAAATGATATTATAACGGTTTTTTGATTGAATAAGTAGAAAAGTACTATTTTATTATAAATTTTACTCTTCATTAATTACAGATCTCGCTCGAACTGGCCTCCACCATTAGAGATGTATTTCTTTGGTCGTAACGTACAAATGGCAGGAAAAAGCATGTGTATGCATGTATGGTGAGGGCCAGTTCGAGCAAGATCTGTAATTAATAAGGAGTAAAATTTATAATAAAATAGTACTTTTCTTCTTATTCAAGCAAAAAACCGTTATAATATCATTTTGAAATTTCTTATAGGAATCATGTTTTCATTCATAACTTGTAAAATATCGCCCAAAGAAAAAAACCGTTCAAGTAAATTTTTCTTACAAAAATTAGAGGAATCTATTTCTTAAATAAAAACCACACCTCCCCGTTTGAAAAAATGAAGTTGGTGCCTGAAGTTACAAATTTCTAAATTAAATTTGGTTTTCTAACAAAAAACTACGGGGACACGTATTTTTCAGTTTTTTTCTAGCTATCTTAGTTTCCGAGAAAAAGTCATTTTCCATATACCTTGGGACACCCTGTATATATATGACGATGCTCTGAAGATGGATGAAAATCCGAAAACGGTCAGGAACACAATCAATGAGCATGCTACGACGAATAAAATACGACGATATAAAGAATATCGTTAAAGCCTTTTATCGAGAAAATCGCAAAAAAACTGAAAAGAAAAATTCAGTAAAGTCGCACTTTCGGTTGATGGATTTTTCCTAAAATCTTCCACACACAAAACAACAATTCATTCGATCAAATCAACAATCAATCTTCCAAAAACAATTTTATCGTATACAGGGGTGCTCAAAATACGTATATATTTCTAGTAAAAACTCAATTTCGAAAATTTGAGACGATCGCAAATAAGGGGGGAAAGTGAGAAATCTGGGTTGCAGGGCCACAAACATAATTATATTTCTAATGACAATGGAATTTCATTGCTTATTGATGACCTTATTAAAATAAGAGAAAACAAAAGGTTTTGGTTTTATTAAATAGCGGGGAAAAAATTGATGGACACAAACCGTAGTTTTTTTGTCAGTTAAAAGAGTTGCTTGTCAAGAGAAAGTTGCTTGTAAATTTGTGTATTTAATTTACTTTTGACGATCAATTCACCATCTTATATATTTCTCTAATTCCGAGCTTACAATAACTAGTTAGCACTTATTTGGAGTATCTGCGATTAGCGCAGATTTGCAAGATATTGCAAACAACAATGAGCACCATCACCCTCCCCTCCTTATGTGGCAAAGTAACATTACCCGGCTAAATATATCCGCCAGAGAGATACGACAATAACTATAATGACAAATATTCAGAATATTAATAAAATGATAGCTGACAGTGACTAAGGCTTAATGAGTTATTAATGTATTGTTTTAGGGTAACAGTTTGTAGATTTGTTGCGCTATATGTTAGCATTATCGTCAGTAATTAAGCATGTTGAATGGTTGTTATTATTAAACTCTTAATGTTCACCAGATATCCCGTCCATTACAATTATTATACTAGAATACATTATTGATATATACAACAATAAACAGGTATAGCAAATAGAAGCTGATCAACATATAACATTCCTATTTAATGGGCATTAATAATTATGCTAAGTGAGAAATATGATCTGAAACGAGATGTTATACAATAAACAATACTACATAATGACGTATATATCTGTAGATTTCAACAATCCTAAAATCTGAAAGGTTAAAAAATAATTCTATAATGAATTTTTGAAAATAAAATCCTTAAGGACGTTTGAATTCTTTTAAAATAAACATAAAATAAAAAATCTGTTGTGAAATACCAGATTCTCTCGGCAAGAGAATCTTATCGGAGAATCTCTTACCACAATTTATATAGTTGTAATTGACTAATTCTCTTCAAAGGTATCATTTTTACCATAAGTTTATAAAAACATAAGAGTATATAGAAATATATATGTGCTTTCAATTTACATAAACATGAAGGATCTAAACATATAAAGTTTAGACTTTTTTTGTGAAAATCACAAGCTCTGCCACCACACAAAAGCCCCCTTAAATAATTTTCTCGTAAAAAGCTGCAAATAAAAGTATAAATAGCACTTTAAAGGAAAACATAAAGCCCCAGCCCTCTCGTAAAAGCTCTCTTAAATGAATTTATCCGGGAAAATGATTCAAATAGAATTTGGAGCTGTCTTAATATGTGTACTTAATATACCTACCAAATTTAAAGAAAATCATCTGGTATTTTATCTGCCGTAGCCTGTATATTTATATTGTTTCTGACCGGTTTCGAATTTTCATCCATCGTCAGAGCAAATTCACCAAGTTCGTGTAGAGAGTTCACTTCAAAGTCATGTTTCTGTTACACTCACACTTGTTGGTTGTATATATATTCAGAGAGAGTATAACATATATACAACCAACAAGTATGAGTGTAACAGAAACATTACGTTGTAGTGAACTCTCTATACGAAGTTGGTAAATTTATTCTGACGATGGATGAAAATCCTAAACCGGTCATACAACAATATAAATATGCATGCTACGATGGATAAAATATCAATGTTATCCAGCATCGCGGATCCATCCACATATTAATTAAAGAAAATCGTTGGAGCTGTATCGAGAAAACCGCAAAAAAAAAATTTATAGTTAGTGTACCAAAGTTAATGAAATTCGTCGAAAACTGAAAAAAAAACTGTTCAGTAAAAGCACACTTCCGGTTTACTATTTTCTTAAAACTCAGAATTTTGGCCATCTATGTATTTCTAATTAATTTTGTTTGGATGATAGAATTGTATAATCAACTATGAGAGCACTTAAGAGAAAAATATAACCCTACCCCTCCCATAAAAGTGTCCTTAAATGAATTTTACCAGACAAATGTTTTAAATAAAAGTTATAAATCTTTGTATATTTAGTTTATATAAGAAGTTTCAAGAAAATCGTCGAACCAATTTTTGAGAAAATCGCGAAAAAAAATCATTTAGTGAAGGTGGTAAAGTAAACGCACTTCCCGTGATCCGATTTTTTTCAAACACGGAATTTCAACAACATATTTAATTCTAGTTAACATTATTTAGATGATAGAATTGTCTAATAAACTGGAATAGCACTTTAGCTGAAAACCTAACTCCACCCTTCGCCCTAACTGTCCTTAAATGAATTTTCGCAGACAAATGTTACAAATAAAAGTTATAGCACTTTGTATATGTCGTTGATATATCAAGTTTGAAGAAAATCGTCGGAGCCGTTTTTGAGAAAATTGCAAAAAAGTAAAAAAAAAAAAAACAACTAGTAAAGTGGGTTTTTAGCGTTTCTGGGTGGAACAACAAAATCATTGCAGTGTTTTCAAGAAAATTCCATAAAAAAAAAAAAAAAAACTATTCTGTAAATTTGCTTTTCCGGTTAACCGATTTTCTTAAAATTTGGATTTTCACCAATGCTTTTACATAATTTCAATATTATATACGTTGTAGAAGGATACATTGTACTGAAAAGAAACTTTATTATAAAACTAAATGTTGCTGTTTTCCAAGAATCACATAAAAACAAAAATTATCTAAAAAATTAATATTATAATCAAAAATTATCGCGGCAGACACCCAAGGCGAGATGACAAGCAGGAGGACAAACAAAATGATTAATAAAACAAAACAAATAAACACGAGACTTACCCTTTGGTGACGGTGAGTGATGAATAGAAGAAGCAGGGTTGATGAGACGAACGGCGGAGTGAGAAAAGGAAGAGGTGGCGTATGTGTGTGTGCGTGTGTGTGTGTGTGTGCGCGTGTGGGGCGGAAGAAAGGAACTCAGGTGAGCGTAGAAGGAGTGGAATGCTTCTTCAGAAGCGGATGATGCCGTGGTTGAAGCGGCAGATGCTGGCGAGTCCACTACGTGCAAATAAGGTAGCCTCGTGAAGATGATGGCGCGGAGGGATGAGTCTTGGTAATCACCGAAGAGTCAATGTTAATAATTAAGACGGCGAATAGTCGCGGATAAGGCGACACAAAGTTTAAAGGCAAAAACAGCAGTACACCAAAGACTAAGAAGAAGGAGGTTAGCTTGACGGGCGACAGAAGAAGAGAACGGCACAAACACTGTTATCCAGGCGAGATACAGAAGACAATTTTAGAAATTTTAGAGGAATAAAGAACGTTTGAAGGAGGCGGGAAACTAAAATAACGCGCGAACTACGAGAGATGAAAGTATCGACAATCCCACCACCGAGAGAGAGAGAGAGAGTGAGAGAGAGAGAGAGAGAGAGGGAAAAATGCGGGGAAGCGTGAGAACGAAGGGACGGGGAAGCGTGAGAACGTGGCGGACGATGAAAGAATAAACAGGAAATATAGTTTGGAAATGGCAAGGGATTAACAGTAGATGCTAATATAAAAAGGGCAATAAATGCGAAGCAAAGTTAATCTGACAAAGGTGCCGCGACCGAACACTTATGGAGATTTAAATTGGAATCTGCAGGCTTTTTACCAAAAGAATATTTAGTCTTCTATTGAATAGTTTTTAATAATTAATTTTAAGTTAGCATATTTAAAAAAAAAAAAAAAATTAACGACAATAAACAGCAATCCTCACAAAGATAATTTAAAAAAAGGAAAGCTAAAGATAATAGTTTAGACGCTACAGGCAAATGAAAGATGGCCTTTTAACAAGCCATTGACAATGTATAGACGTTGCACGGCCCTTTATTCACCCGGAACCGGAAGTGTTTACCAAGTTTTCCTTTCATAAAAGCAAGCTACGCTCAACTGGCTGCCTTTTCAAACTGTAGCCCTACTACGCTTAGATAGCAACTAAAGACTTTGGGACTATTTTAACACAAGTATAGTAGAGAGCCGAATGACATTGAACAGTTGTTGAGAAAATAACCAGAACTAAAAACTTGCACACTGTTGTTAGTTAGTTAAAACTCTTTATATATATATATATAATAGTAATTATCACGCCATTTTGTATTTAACACTGTAAATTTCTCTCGTTTAAACTTTAAAACACTATAACAAAGTTATAGTCACGTTTCTCAAATAACTATCTCAAATAATAACTAAGAAAAGGGATATTTCTTAAACATTACACGTATTTTCTTCTTTTCACTAAAAAATAATCGGTTATTAATCCTTTTTTTTTACAATTACCATTAATTATATTGTTTCATATGAATCATTTATTCAAAATAAGCAAAACTTTAATCCAAAGTCTCTATTAAGTTTTGTTATAATGGTACAATGAAAAGAGAGAAATATTAATGAGCGTATTAACGTTTTACTTAACATCATTATAGGTTATCTACTTTCCTTTTTAGGACCCCCGTATAAAGTAAGTATTTAGTTTTAATTTTATTTTATTTCCACTTGGAAAACTTTGTCTTTGACGGATTAATGATGTTTTCTCTATTGATGTTGAGTATTGAATTATTAAGTTTTAAATTATGATAAATGACATTCTCACACTGTTTATCAGATATCTTGATAATGAGCGAATGTTCCAATTCTGTCGGTAACGAGGAAGAGATTTAAATCGCTAACTAAAATCACTGATTCTGACAGTCATAATTAGAAAATATTTTTTCAGTTTTTTACGATTTTCTTTCTGCAGAAAGCAAAAGATGAGACCCACCACTTTTGCTTGAAACTTTTTTCCAAAAAAATTCATTTAAGGAATATTTTTGCGGAAGGCATGAGTTTGGGCTTTCTTCAAGTTGAGTTTGGTCTTTTTATTAACTTTAGATAAACTTAAGATTTTGAAAACAAATCTTTAAGCAAAAATTAGAAGCTTGAATATAATTTTTTGATAATATCCAAAGTATTAGAGACAATATTCAGTCATAATAACCTGCCTCTTATTGTGGTCATCGGATAAGTTTCGGGCGTTCACCCATCATCATACCCGCTGACACATTCAAATATATGTCAAAAGTGTGAAAACTGATTTTGCTCTGTCAAAGTCTTTGTTGTCAAACTGTTTATTAAGACATCCTGATGATGAGTAAACGCCCGAAAACCGAAACAGATTGTTGACCACAAAATGAAGCAAGTTATTATCACTGAAAAATATATCTGTTTTAGCAACCATAACAATAACTACGTATATTGCGATAAAAAGCCGTATGAGTGTTTCACACCAGATTTTTTTACTGATATATGAGGAAGTTTTCCGTAGGTTTTTAAAAATTTCTCACTGTGTATGACTGCATTTGTGGATATGTATCTATTTGTGTGTGAATAACTCCGCTTAACGCAAAAAAGAAAAACCGTGGAAAGCTAAAACTTAGTATTTTGTTTAGTTGTTATGAGGAATACGGATAATAAAGTGTTGGTCAAAATTGATCGACCGTATAAAAATTCATTTAACGACGTTTTGCGGGAGAGGTAACGTTGGGTTTTCCATGGAAATATCATTTTATTATATTGTAACCTTTTTATCGTCTAATAGTAAAATTAATAATATTTCATGTTTGCCATAAATTCGCGTTTGAGGAAAATCGTTTATCAGAATTTGACTTTGTTTCGCCTCATTATATTTCACGTGCACATATGCGCATTTTCAAAGTTATGTGAAATTTGTAACTGAATAATACCCTTTTCTATCTATCTATCTTATCTATAAACTAGATAAATAGAACTAAATAAAGAGAAATGCCCTGACTGTGACTGACCGAGTGATTCATCAACGCAGAGCCGAAACTATTGAAGCTAGAAACATGAAATTTGGACATGGGTTCCTTTTGTGATGTAGAAACTCGCTAAGAAAGGATTTTCAACTTTTTTGAAATTCGACTCCTAAGAGGATGAAAAGGCGTATCAAAGTTCGTACGGAAATATGCGAGTGAAAGAGGGTGAAATTAATAATTTAACACGTATTTAACTTCTTAGCTAATCTAAAAACATCTAGAAAGCGTTGTACGAATTTAACGCGGACGAAGTTGCGGGCAAAAGCTAGTAAATAAATAAATTTATCAAAACTGTGGAAAAGCAATTACAGAAAGTCGATGTGTGCTTCGCATCAGGGTTGTTTTTTCTTTACGTTTACTTGCTGCGATCAAATTTTCAAAAAGAGGTTTCGAAAAATCTTCGACTTCTGAGTTCGAGATATGTTTTTTAGCGATATTTATCACTCACGTTCTGTTGAGTGTGTGTGCGTGTGTGTGTGTGTATGTGTGTGTGTCTAGTCTAGGTGTACAAAATAGCTCAAAAATGAAAGATAGCAAAAAGGTCAAACTTGATACAGGTAGAGCAGCAGGGAATTAGAGGAACTGATGGCCTAATTCACACAACCTGAAATGCAACATAACTGACTGAACTTTCATTCACAAACAACAGGAAATAAAAATAAAAAAAAGGTGAGCTCTTTTTACACCCGATCTCAGCCTCTAGTAGGCTCTGAACAGTAAGATAATTACAGGAAAGATAATAATATAAATTTAGGTGAGATACCTCGGGGTGGGATCTGATTAATAAAAAACAGCAAAATATAAATTGAAGAGTGGAAATATTGAGTGGACTGTATGTAATATAATATAATAGGTTAGCCAAATGGGAAATTAAAATATTAAAATTATGTGGACAAAATGAATGTATAAATTAAATTTAAAAATGGGTAGCAAATATTAGTTATCACTTTCAACAGCCAAAGGAATGGCGCTTAACTTAAAACTCAGAATCCTAGTTACCAGTGTTGGAAGACCCATGTGTCCTTAGCCCATATCGTGGACAAGGGAAGAGGAAAAATAGGAATAAGGAAATAAATCTTACGTGTCTGTAACTTGTGAATCTTGATCCATACACTGCTGCTTGCCTGATGATTGGACATAATAATTGAACGGGCTTCCAGAAGCTGCACGGCAGGAAACCAACCGGAAATAACAACCATGTGATTTCACAATAACCTATACAGGCCTGAGAGAACCGAGACGCTAAGTCGACAAGAGGACCAGTTTATTTTCACTACCCAGAAAACCCAGAAGCAACAAACTTGGGTTTTCACAATTAAGGGCAACCGAAATGGCATGAATTGTATAGATATTACACTGTGACCTATACAAGGAAGTGTTGCATAACGATTTACTCTTTCGTGCTTAAAATGGCGACTAACTGAGAGAGGAGAAAATGCATAGGTTACCCGCCGCACTCTACTCTTAGGACAGAGCCTAATAAATTAGTAAATTATTATCAAGGTAGTACAATACCCTGCCCGAAATAAAATTAGCGTACGCTGTTGGCGGCAAATTTAAATTTATATTAAATAACGAACACATTTGTTTGCAATTTTTACTAAAACGGGTTCCAACGATTTCTTTAAAAAGGCATTTTTAACTATAAATATTTACCGGAAATACCTTCACTTTTAACGGAAATATTTTTTGAAGGGAAAAATTAATTATTGGGAGTTTTGTTGAAGACCTTGCTGTTCCTCAAAAATAATATTTCAATATCCGCAGGGGAGGGTCCCCGCTTTTTAGAGTGATAAATATGTTTGACAATCATACCAAGTTCGCAGAAAATTGATTAACCATTAAATGTGTTTTTACAGATTATTGTTTTCAGTGTTTCGCGATTTTGCCGAAGCTTCCGGTTTTAATGATTTTTCTTTAAGGTTTGTTTTATGAGTGGGAAGTTGTGTTCTAGGGAGGAATGAAGTTAAGTTTTTTCTGCAAAGTGCCATTTGTAAATCCATTTAGTTAATACACTGATATCAATAAAATCTGACAGTTATAAATCTATTTAATATCTAATATGATCTTCCAAGTGAACCACCAAGACGGTGGTCTGAGTAACTTTAAAGGTGATTTTTTTTTTTCTCTATATTTTTTATAATTTTGTTTTGTACCATTATAAATTAATTTATTGAATCTGAGGGGGTAAGTCTGAGCTGGCAAATGTTCTTTGAGTTTTGGTCTAAATTAAAGTCCAGAGAGAACTTTCCATTCATTAGTTTTAACAATAGTTAGATCCATGTGTACAGATGGAAGGGTAAATATAGAAAGAACCAGCAAAGACCAGACACAAAAACCCCTGGTATTGTCACGTGTATATTTTAAAGACCCACCACATGTCTTTTCAATGTGTGATACAATCAGCCCTTTCAACAGATAACTTGAAAAATCACTTTTTTTTATCAATGGTTTTTTTCTTTCTTCTTTTCTGTTAAATGTCTGGCACACACACATTAAGAAATTACTCACCCTTAATGCTTGATTCACTTAATTCTTAAGAGTAGTATTGTATTCAATATTGAAGATTACTAATATTGTGATTTTTTTTCTGGAAATACGTGCACAATAAATTAAATAAGATCTGGTCTAATTACTTTTGGGGGCGGGGTAATTAAATTGTACCCTTTCTAATCAAATCCAAAAGACTATTTGAAAGGCATTAGTATAATAAATTAAAATTAAAAGATTTTTGTTAACATTTTCACTACTAATACCTTCGAACTCCTTTTGCTACGCATATACCCTCAAGGCTCCTAGATTTGAATAAATAAGTTGTAACTTTACTTCGTTGGCAGCGGCGAGCAGTGTCCAATACGTCTCCTTCTAATGACCTGTATGTGTGCTTTAGGATTTACGTTAGGAAAGTGAACGTTAGGCTTTCATTTACTGTGTTTTTTTCCTAGAAAAGGGTGCTCCGATATTCTAGCGCTTCAAAAGTATGAGATGAACTTGAAACGCAGAGTTTTAATACAATAAGATAAAGGTTGCAGGACTCAAATCTAACAACAGGATGTCTAACGGTCCGTTTAGAAAGGCGGTTTTTTCAAATCAGTCTTTGTCAGTAAGATTCTCCTAGATTTCATGAATCATAATTTTGTTAATATGACTTCAAGACCGGGGTCTGAGTTTGTAGAGCGGTAGCGCGCTGGACATGCATCCCGGGTTTGATTCAAACAGTGCTGCCATTATATTTTTTCTTCCTAGTAACTTTCTACAGCTCACACTGCGCCTGGTGGGGGGACCGTGTTATCTGTAACGAGAGAATACCGTCCGAAGGCAGGTTGTGACTGACGTGACGCCAGGCGCAAATGACATCAGATGTAAACGCGTCTTGAATTAAAAATAAAAGTACTTTAAAAAATAAAAGTCTACACTACTTTAATTGAAATATTCAAGGAAATCTTAAGAAAAAATTATTTTAAAGCATACAAAAAAACACATTTCTTTTTAAGCAGGCGAGAGACGCTTTTGAGAAGCATAGGTTGCTTTTTTTTTAAAAAAAAGAAAAAAAAAGAAGATTTCTCCAGAGGGATTTCGAACTTTTTTCTTTAAATAGGAACTAATATTGCTTAAATGACATTAAGTCGTTTCGATTAATTATGTTTTAGAATGTCTGTTTGCCTTAACACTCAAATCAATGATCTAAAGAGATAAAAGATTCTTAGAGAAGTATTGGAGAAGATAATCCGGAAAGAGGATATGTCAAAGAGTGATCATGAGTTAGTTTCATTTTCCATCTTTGCTACTTGTCTTATCTTTTCTAAGAAGTAGATATATAGAAAAAATATATTAATAATCATAAATAGCTGTAAATTTGAATAATTTAAAATTTTTGTAGTGTGAGTAATGTTAATCAAGTTGTGAAAGAAATATATTTAGAGATCCATTGCAATTTCTTTCTTCAAAGAAAAGTGGAAAGAAGTACGATTCACTTTCTGAATCTCTACTAATATGTATATATATATGTATCTCAAATTCTGAACGTCGAAATTTTTATAAATTATTTGCTTTATTTTTGAAAATGAGGCATCCTCGCAGCCTACTTCCACCATTCATGCCTTTGGTCCGAGAAATCTGATTTTGATTCCTGTGATGGCATTTATGATGCTTATCTAGCATCGAGAAAAAAAGTGGGAAACTACAACAATTATTTTGCGTGTGTAAGTCAGCAAAACTCAAAAACTGAAAGTCGGAGAAAGTTTAAACTTTGCAATTTGTTAAAAGTTCTACGAAGGGACTTAACAATTAGGTTTTGGTTAAAATCGATCAACCGAAAGTACCATCTAACTGAGTGGAATTTTTAATTTTTTTTACGATTTCCTCGAAAATGCCTACAACGAATTTCTTTAAATTTATAATGTTAACTAAATGTCGGTTGACTAGAAGTGCTACATTACTTAACGGTTGTTTCAATTTTATTCGATATGCTTGATAAAAACACGGACGGATTTCATTAAATACATACATATAATAATTATACATTCAAGTGACCTATCACTTTTGTTTGTAAATTTTTCCAGGCGAATTCACTTAAAGAGTGTTTCGGGGTTGGAAGAGAGATACACGACCTTGGTCAGTGAGGCTGCTCAACTGAGCTGCTGGGACACACAGCGTACTCATCAGTCACGAGGACATTGAAAGCAGACATTTAATGAGAAATAGTCCTTAATTAAAGCAGACATTTAATATGTATAGTTCTTATGTACATGTAAAAAATGCTTTAGTGTGTAGATAAAACACTACGTTGTCATGCATTTGTGCCCTAATTTTTAAGGGAGAAAAGCGAGTCTAAGCGTGTACAGGTACACGCCACTATGCCTAGGAAGATAGTACATACAGCGCCGTCAACCATAGATGTGATGGTTAATTAACCCGAAAGAATCTATTATTATGGACTCCCCTATACTCCCTAAATTCTCCTGATCAATGCCTACCTCCTTGAAAAAGTCTAAGGTCATCCTCGGTATGGTGTCCCCCTTGACCCAAACCAAAGTCCACGGACCTGAAATTCTCTTTTCCCAAATTGCTTCCTGAATTTTTCTTGGTAGTATAAATGGAGTTCTTCTCGAGGTGAACGTTCATGGCTTGGTGCTTATCTTTGTTCTCATACCGCACTATAGGGTCAATTATCAGTGCTTCCTTTGATCCTTTTTTGAATGCTATGATGTCTGCATACCTTGTTGACCCCTCGGTGTCTGTAGTGGAATCAGGTGTATCGTATTGGATGTATCGGATGATCAGATCCCACCGCTGCCACCAGATGTAGTGGAATCAATTGTCGTGATTCCTGAGGTATGAAGTTAGATGTCTTGAAGAGGGATTTATTAGGCGGAAGTTAGTTTAGAGAGTTATTGCTTGAATTACTAACACTGAATTTATAAAAATAGAAAATATTTTAACAATAATTTGAATGAGCCTAATGGTAACAACAATCAATATGATTTGATAAGAGTAAATAAATAATTTTAAGAGTTAAATAACAAATAATTTAAAATGATTATAATAAATAAACTAATATGCACAACTATGAAAATAATTATAAGTTTAAACCTTGTATAGGGACGCGTTCGGAACTCAAGTATAACTGCTGCTGTAAAATGATACTGATATAATAATGTGGCTACTGGTGTAATGATGATGATATAATGATCCCCTCTTCCAGTGGGGCGAAGTTTATATTAGTCTTACTCACACACTGTCAAGTGTGTAAGTAAGTTCTCACACTAAGACATCTCTAGTAGCGTGCGACCTTGGTTAGGTCGGCGACCAGTGATTCAGGTCAGTGGCCAGATTTGGTCGCCCATCGGCGACTTTCAAAGACCAGGTGGCTTCTGTTCAATAGACAGGGCTTTATCGGTGCTTGTTTTGATACCTTTGTATTGAAAAGGCAGCAGCCGGCTGTGGGGCCACTAGTTATAAATTATTCTTTCCTTTTGTTTAGGCTTTGACATTGCTATTTTCCTTTTGTTATATTTTGTGAAGGCTTTGAATTGCTTTGACATTGCTATGTCATTACAGTGTCAATGCCAGCCATACACCTCCTCGAAACATTCATAGCTTCGTCATTTAGAAGCTCCATCAGTGTGTGTTTTACTCGGTAGTGACGTCGAGTGACAAGAAGCGTTTATACTTTCCTCAAGAAAGTCGTTTTATAAAGTTAAGATTCTCCCAATCATTTTGACTGAAGAATACTAAACAACTAGTGAGAAATGATATGTTCGAAAAGAATTAGTCAATTATAACTATGTAAATTGCAGTAAGAGAAGGTCGTGTGAGTGTTTCACACCAGATTTTTGTGTGTGGTCCTTTTGTGTACTGTACTAGCTTCTATATTTAAATATAGGAGAAAATGTATCACGATATATTGGAAAAATTGGAAATACGGAAGATAGTGAGAACCGAACATGTTTTATGTAAACATTTCATCGATTATTACTCACTATCGATTACCTAGCAAAGAAATAATTTATCGCTTTATTAGAGTTTCATTTTTAGATTATATTCTGAGAAAAATAAAATATAATTGTTTGTATTCCATAGTTAGTCATAAATGTCTTCTGTGAATTGTTAAAAGTAAATCACCTTAATCATCCACGAATCATAAGACTTAAACATCATTGTCAATATTTAATATCTGACTATTTTTACGAATCGAAAATCTGTTATTTTTTTGTTTTTGTTTAAATATTAAAGTTTATTTGTAACAATCATATATTTTTTTTTTTTTTTTAAGAAAGCATAGCCGTGATATTTCCACAAGGTAATTAGTGTTTTAATATTAATTATACAGACTGAACAATATCCACTTTTTTCTGATTTAAGACGAAAAAAGGTAGCGTTAATTTATCCAAATTTAAAAACTAGTTATGGAATGGCTGAGATTGAATATGGTTATCTGTGATGTATTAGTGGCACTGATGTAAGTGAATAAATGATGAACTATTACTAGTGACACTGTACTCACAATATTATATTTTATTGTACTTTACGAGGAGATAGAGTATAAAGAGTTTTAGAGTGACCGAGCAAATACAGTTGTTGACCGTAGAACTTTTGCTTGTTCTAAGGATCATTCAGCTAGATTGTCTACCTTGTAGAAAACTCTCTGGCCTGTAAATGTGTTATCGAGTGAGAGACCGACTGAAGGTACAACTTAGAAACTGGCCGTAACTTCTTGAGAGTTGTGTGAAGGAGGATTCTTGCATGATAGTTTATAAGGTCTTGACTATTTCCTTTTTGAAAATATTTTGTCGACTTTCTCAAAGTTATTTGTAGGATTGACCTAAGTTTTGCAAACTGCTGAGCTTTTTATACCGTTCTTTGTAGCTCATGGTGGAAGTTTGGCGAAGCTTTAGGTGGAAGATTGATAGTGTAGCCTATTATTCCGCGTGGTTGAGGTGGGTCTTAAAACAGTGCAATGCAGTGCTCAAGCGGCTGTGGCCAGCAATTTCTTGAACAAATAGTTTTATTTGAATGTACAAGGGGCAATGAGATATTTGATCTATGTAAAACTGAAACAAGTCTGCAGTAATTGATTTTGTGACTAATTAAGCGAGCTGAGGGCTATGCCCCCAGATAAAATGTTTTTGAAATATACATTTTTTGGGTTGGAATTCTTTTAAAAATTAAGTTTTGTTTATCATTCGTTGATCCTATTTTTCTATCAATTTCTTATCTGGTTCCATTCTTACAACCTGATGCAAGAAACCGAAGCATTAGTTCGCCTAGTAACTAGAAAATGTTTTTATTATTTTTTTAGTACATTCTCTTCTTACTATCTCTGAATTCCAAATTGAGTTTCCAGCGGAAATACATGATTTGAGGTCGGAAGAAAAAAACGAATACGATAAACTGGTTTTTAGAAATTAGAGTTTTAGTGATTTTTTTTTTCCCCCGTTTTTACGATTTACTCGGAAATATTTCCAATGTTTTCCTTTAAACTTTATATATTTACTATGAATTTTTTTTCTTCTCATGATCAAACTTAATTTTTGATTATATTGGATGTAATAGGATTTGAAGAGCGTGATTCAAAGAGCAAAGAGAAACATCAAATTGAGAATCCCACCGCTGCCACCAATGTAAGGGGGATGAGAAAGAGAGAATTGGGTTTGAAAGATAAATAATAAACTGGAAATAATGCTGAACACTGTAGAATGAAAAAGTAACACAAACTGCAAGGACTTTACATATAAATAGAAATAGGTAGCGAGAGATTTAGAAGAGAAGGGTAGTAGTTGGTTGCTGATTCGTTGTTAACTGTTGTAAGACTGTCCTTCTGTAGAGCTAGCACAGTTGTATAAGTACCCAAACTAGTCTGGCCTAAATAGCGAGTGAGATTCTTAATTTGGTGTTTCCTTTTGCTCTTTAGATTCCGCTTTTCGGATTCTATGACATTGCAACGTGTAAATCTATGTATAAGTAATTTTCATTAACTGGCGCTATCGCACTATTGATCAAAGAGCATCATTAAACTTGTGGTAGTGATTTTTTTTTTTTTGGCGCCTTAACGTCTCTAGCCAAAATAAAAATGACAGTGTGTCAAAAAAAAAGGTTTTTATATTCTTTTTTTTTAATTAAGGTTAGTAAAATATTTGCTGTGATAATATTTGAATGAATAATAATGTTGGAAGCAACTGGGCGAAATCTGCGGTTTTTGAAGGGGCCTGACGTGGTCAGAAGGCATTGTCCTTAATGGGTAAATAGGTAAATAATTACTAACCTGGGTACATAATTAATTAGGATACTACAATTACTAGACTGTTAAGAGGCCATGTTACACAGTGAGCTTCTTGTTTGCTGGTAACAAGAGTACCAACAGTAGATCCTTCTCATGAAGAGCTGGGAAAATAGAGTTCGTACTATGATGTAACAAAACTAAGAGTATCATTTTTCTGATTATGATAATAAAATTGTAAATAATTGATAACTAATGATATCAAAATTTCCATCTAAATATTTAATTGAAATCTGATTTAAATTAAAAAGTTTTATATGAATCACTTAAATTAAATTTTAACTTTAATTACTTCATATTGAATCTTCCATTTCTCTGAGTCATTTTTATTTTTTCCATTAATATTTTTAACTGATTATTTGATTCTCTTACATATAGATATATTTCAATTAAAAGAGTAAAATTGTAAATAATTGTAAATACAGTAAATAAATAATTGTTTCATCTAACAAACACTGACCATATTTTTAATCTTTTTTCGGTAAAACATTTGAAATATCTTGTACGGGGAATTACTTCTAGTAAGCCCAAAAAGTTTAAAGAAAGTTGTTTTAGCCGTTTTCAAGAGGACTGGAAAAACTGGAAACAATCTCCAGGATTATTTTGAGAGAGTGTAGCCGACTAGCTCAATACACAGTCAAAGCACACGCTCTGATATTATATTGTGACAGTTGATGATGATCAAGTTATGTCTATCATGAAAAAAAATCTCTAATGAATTTCTATGAAACTTTCTGGTGCTATGTGAATTAGAAAAACATCTCATCTTGGGCGCAATCTGAAATATGTTTTTAAAAAGGCGAAAAAAGAAAACAGAAAAAAACACAACAATTGTTGTATAGAGGGCTGGAAGTGAGTTAAAATCTGCAATATCATCTCTCTCTCTGGGAGATAAAGCTGTTGTATTAAACCATAGCCGGAGGGCCTTCAATCGTTGCTTTTCATCTCTCGTTTTCTCACCCATCTCCCTCCCTTTGGTGTACAAACATCCATTTGACAATATCCCCTAACTATGTTAACCCTACAATGACTCACAACACCCTTCTATTTCAAAATGTCATTTGGACGTCGTTCAGAGAGGGGACTAGGGTAACGTTCTCAACTTATCTTTATGTGTCCCTAATGACCTATACACCATCACTATATACTAAGCGTTATGGTAGTACAGACCAGGGTAAATTTACGGTAAATTAAATAAATAAATAAATATCACATGTACAAACATATACATTATCTTTCCTATTAATAATGGATTATCATCATAACAATGTATAAAACTGGAATGCTGCTTCAAAAAATAATTAAATAGATTTTCAGAACACGGTTGTTTTGCTAAAAACACGGAATAAGAGAGAGAGAAACACTTTAATGCAAATATTTGCAATACAAAGGGTGCTGCCCAAATAGATCGGGTTGCTAGACACACAGCGTACCAATCAGTCAATCAAGATATATAGATAAAGTGGAAAAAAACATTTTTCTTTTAAATTTCAAATATCACCATATAATCAGATTAAAGACATTTATTAAAGATATCTGAGTAGTGAACAATGTTTCGAAATAATGTGAGAATATAAACCTGCTTTTTTTTTGTCAAGCTTTCTATTAGATGAACTACTTTGGAGTTTACCAACAACTCCATAATTATTGTCATTATTCATCATTATAAATAAAATTAATGTTTCATATGTTTCTTAGAATGAAATTTAAAAAGATTTATCATCTTCTCGTTTTCAAACTGATCTATTACATTGCAGAAATCATAATATGGTATTCATGAAAATTTATATCTCTCTGTCTTGATTCATTCTCTTTTTACTGGACGAAACTCCTTGAAATTAGTAACTTGGCGAATTTGATAAAAATACTTTTAAATATTCTAAAAATTGACCAGAAAAATAAAATTACCACTAATAAACTAGCAATAAACACCAATAAATCACCAATAAATTAGAAGTATCCTAACGATATTGTGAGTTGTAAATGATTGAACAAAACAAATGAAATATGTAAATTTAAGTCTATTTGATTTTACACAAATAAAACTTGAAGAAGTGACTGAAGATTAGGAATTTTTCTTACTTTCTCTTACTACTAGTAAGAAAAAGTGTTGCGATCATTTTAGATTTTCTAAATTGATTTCTGGACAGTGTTCTTTCGTCGAGAAAAAAAAAAAATCGAGGGATAGCAATGGTCTCGAAACCGAAACCTTCGCGTGGAGTTCAACGCGCTACCACTAAGCAATCCCTATATTTATGATGATCTGTTATCACTATACTTTTTCTTTCTTCACCTTTTGGATTTCCAAAATATGTATGGCACACTAAGGCAATATCCACGTTTGTTTTATTTTTGGTAATTCTTATTATCGTAGCTACAGCACACTCTGAATATGGTGGTGAAATTGTAGTTGGTGTGATGTGTTGTTGTATGTTTGCGGTAGCGTGTAGCACAAGCGGTTTTTTTAAAGAGCTTGTGTGTATGTATGTTTGAGATAGAGATAGAAGTATTGGAAATAGATAATAAGAACCACTTTTAAATTAATAACTTAACTTTATATTAAATTAGTAAATTTACAAGGTAATTATTAATTGTGAATCTTGAATTAACTTATAAATGCACAGAATCGAATAACTAGTAGCTAGATTGATTTAACTCAAATATTTTACTTATAACTGGCACTGAATTTAAGAGAGCGATTCCTGATAGAAATGTTCTGGTTGAATGTCTAATCAGACTGTCTGTTTGAAAGCAGAATTTAGACTGTTTAAAGAATGCTCTGCTCTAGCGGGGGATTTTCTCCTATAAAACAGTTCGCCAAGTGGCATTGTCGTACCCTAACGGATTCTTGTTCCTTTGTTTCTTCAATAGCAATGATCTTAATTTAATCATCCAAGACTCTTTTCACTGCACTAAAATACACTATTTGAATTTTAAAATTCACTATTTTATTTTCCAAAATTACTTCACTTTTTTCCAATTGCTCCACTGAAGAGTCCTGACACTATCAAATATAAATAACTTTTGGAATAATAATAATAATAATAATTATTATTATCCTATCTCGGGTGGGCCATGTCCCGGCACTGCAGCCACCAGAGGCTTATTGTGCCACCCCCGATGGTTCCTAGTAGACAAACCCTCCCTCCTTAAGGAGTTTCAGGGCCTTCATCACCAGGTCGTTTTGAGCTACTATCTCCTCAGGTCGCAAAGTACCGAAGGTTTCATACCTCAATCTGATTATTGCTACGCAATCGAACAACAGGTGGGAGGCCGTTTCCTCCTCTTCCTGACATAGTCTGCACAAGGGTTCCGCTCGAATGAGTCCTACCTTGTACAGATGTTTCCTGAACCTGCCATGACCCGTAAACAGTCCCGTCACCAGAGAAATCTGGCTCCTACTCAGACCAAGGGTCATTCGGGTTCTTCGTTTACACAGTCCTGGCATCATCCTTTTACTGTGTATAGCACCCGGGCTTCTCCTCCAGAGCTCTTCATGCTTACTGCGACCCCACTCTCTAATCGCTGCACGAATTGCTCCGCCAGTTATTCCCAGGACCGGCTCTGGACCAATGAACGGAGTGTTAGCCCCGTTCCTGGCCAGTTGATCAGCTGTCTCATTACCCTCAACCCCTGCATGTCCAGGCACCCACAACAGCTGCACCTTGTTGTGCCTGGAGAGTCTCGACAATGCCTCTCGACATTCCTTAACCAGGGATGAGGTAGTTCTGTGAGCTTCTAAGGCTTTCAGTGCAGCCTGACTGTCCGAGCAAATGCGTATGACCTTGCCCCTTGGGGCTCTACGCAGGTTCTCCTCGGCACAGACCTTAATAGCAAACACTTCAGCCTGGAATATAGTGGAATACCTGCCCAGAGGCTTCTCAATAGACACCTCTGGGCCCATTCCATACACTCCCGCTCCAGTCCCGCACTCCATCCTAGAGCCATCTGTAAACCACAGAGGCCCTGTCCGATAGAGTTTTTCCCACCCCTTGGACCATTCCGCCCTAGAACCTAGGAACACCCGAAATGGAACCTCGAAGTTGTATGTTGGACACATGCTATCCTGGGCCATGTCTGTCACAGGGCCTGGGTTAACCTTTAGCAATATGTCCAAATGTTTGGCTAAGGAGCCGCACTGCCTCCAAAGACCATTTTTGCGCAATCTATGTGCACTGGCCCTCGCCTCCGCTTGCACTAACAAGTGCAGCGGTGCCAAGCCCAGCAGCACCTCCAGCGCAGATGTCGGAGCACTTCTAAAGGCGCCCGTAATGAGGAGGCACCCCAGCCTCTGTACCCCACTGAGGCATCTCTTGGCTGTCTCCTGTTCCGTCTTAGGCCACCATACCACCGCGCCATAAGTTATGACCGGTATAATGGCCCGAGTATATATCCAGTGGGTCATCCTTGGAGTTAGCCCCCATGACTTCCCACAGGCCCTTGTAGCACAGCATAGCGACTTTTTAGCTTTCTGCACTATATATTCTAGATGTGCGTTCCATGTGAGCCTGGTATCTAGGATAACCCCCAGATACTTGACTCTATCCGACACATCCAGTATCTTCCCTAAGAAGGACATTGCCTTATATACCTCAATATCCCCCCTCCTAGTAAACGGTACAAGAGTGGTTTTCTGTGGATTTACCCCAAGGTCCACTCTACTGCACCATTGTACTATGCGCCTAAGCGCCTTGGAATAATAATACTCTGTGTATACCTAAAATATATATTTCTTCTGCTAGTTATTGGTATTTCGCGAGCTTCTCTTCAATAATGCGCTCAATGTTTGCTGCATAAGGGACTGCTATATTCACTAGGGGCACTGCATTACTTTTCTTTTGATGCCATACCACGTCGGCTGATTACTGCCGATTTTTTTGTCATTGGGCACTACCCCGGTAAAGACTGTATTCACTGTCTAGTTCAACTTCAGGAATGTATTCGCATAAAGCTCCTGCCTCCTCAAAAACATTTCTCAGTTTAAGGCCAACACTGAAGGGAATATCTTTCCAATTGCATCATGGCGCTTCCGATACTCTGTTTCATTTTACTGTGCTTAGTATGGCAAATTGCTTTCCGAGATATCGGTAAATCTCTTCAGTCCTCTATGGGTCTGAGTTTGTTATTATTATTCCATTCTTCAACATAATATTCCATTTTTCAATATTTGAGTTTATATATCCTGGTGACTTATAACTTGAGATAACCTATTGATAATATTAAAAAAAAAATAATACTATTATGATTATTATTATTAACTAATTGTTAATCAGTAATTATTTGGAATTACATCATTTAGAGCACTATTATTGAGTTGTGAAAAAAATAAAACATGAAAAGAAATACAATAATCTAAAAACTGTATTAAATTCATGGAAACAAATATAAAATAATCATTTGGAACCTAGCTAGAATAAAATCAATCTCATTGTTCTAACACTTCACTAGGTGGCAAATCAATATTTAATTCAATAGATCCCGTATTAGCCCACAATATAAGGCATAGTTTATTAGTGTGGTACTAGATTGTTTTCAGTGACAAAATTGTTTACCAAAGCAATTTTATTATGAATATTTAAATATTTTCTCGCTTGTAGTTGTATCAAAATTTACAATGATTGTATTCTCATATGTATTTATACATAAATATTATACAATACATAAAGATATATATTATTAAACACCAGGAGGGCAATTGTTCACTATAAAGTTGTCCAGATAGTTACTGTTAGTAATGAGACAATAACTAAACTTTCTGGACAATATTATTTATTACAAGGAAATATTGTGTAGAAATGAAAATGGGTAATATTTGTAAGCAATGATGGGAAAATATGAATCGATAAGGAAATAGAAATCCAATGTAGGGAAAACATGAGCCCCAATAGACATGAATAAAAAATATTACTGGTCTTGTGACAAGTGCGTGTATACATGACAGTCTTCTAGTCACATATGTGATCCTTTTTGACTTTTCATTTCTATAGAAGTATATTATAATATGCATTAGCTAATTTGACGTACAATATTAACACACATTGAGTTGTAGATAGGTATTTAATAAAGATGAACTTCTATTCATATGTATATTATCAGGCTATAAGAAAACTAGATTTTCTTTTTCCAACTAATAATTTGAATTAATTTATTATTTTCTTTTTTGACAAATAATTTGAAGCAAAATTTATTCACCATTGAAGAACGTTTCCTTATATAAACAATGTCAATGTCTAAAACCCATGGTCGGGATCGCAGACGGCCCACTGACAAATGATCTACGGCCTGCCAAGACTAGAAACTAAGAGGCTTATGTTTAACCTTCGACAATACTGGATTTATTTTTATATATGACAATATAAAATCATAAATGAAGTGGAATATCGAGTAGTACCTCCCTCTAGAATGAATGAATTTAAGGTGAATGTACTTATTAGTATGAATGTATTTATTAATCGTAAAAATAATTATTGGCTTGGGTGTTAGTATGCACGTATTTAGGTTAGAATTTTACATGGAGGTGCAAGGAAATTTTTGATGAAAGTACTTCACTAGTCATTAGCTATCATCAGCCTATTAATTAGTTTACTTTAGAGGATAGAGAAATATTTTAATCACCCTTATCACAAGCAAATTGCAATTTTGTACATCTCTTATTTATAATGTACGAAAAGTATTGTCTTATGTATATGAGAGCATATGTACTTACTTAATTGTATATAATTTCTACATAATGGCAAATATACTCTGGTATTTGGAAATAAGGAAAGGAATAAATCTATGGCGTAACAGCCCATGAAGGACCAAGGCTTGCCAGACGGCAAAATAAGGAAAGAAATATAGGCAAATTGAAGCAAAACTGAATTAAAGAATGGAGTGGCTATTTATTTTGGAGTAGCTGGGTGGTATTATCTCACCTCAGTCAGGAGAAAAGAAAAAGGCGGCGTGGCGCACTCTTCCCTCTGAAGTGAAGAAGCGAACGGCAGTCATGCTGTGATATTCCGCAACCTCCATGCTATTTCTAATGGAAGCTGGTGAGATAATCTGGGAGGTAAAACTGAGATAAATTATTGAAAGGAAAGGTGGAAGTTGTGCTAACGCCGAACCAAGGCCAAGAATAGAGAAGAATGGTAGGCCTATTTAAATCTTCTATATTCCCGGGTAGAAGAGGACGCGAATATGTAAGTATAAAGGGAGTACTATAAAGCCAATTTCACTGCGACTAAGCGATGTGTTGCTGTTCTCTTGGATGTCCAATATTTGTCCTTATAATATAGTCGTCCTTAATATGTACAAAGTGTCATTGTGAGGCGAGCTATAGTTCGACTGTGGGTACGGTAGACTACCTCTCCAGACCACTGTTTGTATTGTGTGAGCGTTGGCGATTACAGGGTAACCCAGCAAGTATTATCGACCCGGCCTACATGGAGTAAATATTTCTTGTTTATGTTTCTTGATTTTTCTTCTTCTTTTTTTTGTTTCGATGATTATAGACACATTAGATTACTCACAGAGCTGCAGGCATGTGTATAGGGCTGTTCTATACCAGATCTAAGATCAACTCAAGACGCAGCACAAAATTATTTCCCATCTAATAATTATAGTAAACTAATAAAAGAAAGTAAATAAGAAGGGAAATCCGGAAGTAAGTATGGATAAATACAAAGAAATGGAGACTGACAAAAATCAATTTATCGATTTTACATTATTGCTAGAAATTATAAAAGGGGTCAAAATTTATGATTAAGTGCAAAGCTACTGTGGCAAAAATATTCAGCAGGCAGCCTACAACTGATTTAACAAAAAAAAAACTTCTGGTTTATATCTTTTCTTTTCATTTCTTTAACCAACTTCATCTTTTATTCTTTCTTTCATTTCTATTTATATCATACATTATATATCTTATATTCACTCTCAAAGTTTTTAAAGGGTTACGAAAAAACAAACTTCCTTTGCCGTTAACGTGACAATAAATTACTGGAATTCCTTGCTTTCAGATCATTAATTAAAGAGATAATAATGTGGATTTCTACTTTCTTGTTCTTGGGGAAAAGAGATTTCAATTAGTAATGACAACCACTTTTTTTAATTTTTTGTCAGAATGCAATATACGTCAAGTTTCCTCCAATTTCCTGAAAAAGGTTGACAGTACAAGGGGGAGGTGACTATGACATGTAATAATTCTTTACTGAAACAAGTTGACTTTAACCGTTTCTTTTTACATTTTATTTTTTTCCTTTTAATTGTTTTTAATAAAATCAGAGAATTTTTTTTTTTTTTTAATTTAAGGCGTCTCAACATCTGAGTCATTTGTGCCCGAGCCTTCTCAGTGCACTGCCGGCCTCCGGACAGTGTTCTCCCGTTACAGACAACACTGTCCATCACCGGACAGTGAGCTCTAGGGGCTCCTAGGAAGAGAAAATCTAAGAGTAGCACGGCTGGATTCGAACCCGTGATCTCCGCGTTGCTAGTCCAGCGCGCTACCACTGAGCTAATCCCTTCCCTAAAATCAGAGAATTGGAAAGAGAACTTTTCTTAATTTTCTTTCATTTATCTTCGCTGATTAAACAAAAAAAAGGTATGAACATGGATTTAATTTGTATCATTGTGAAAAAGATGTAGGAAACACAATTACTTTTTTCTCTTACTACTGTTGAAAGGAAGTATTGCAATCGTGTCAAAATTTCGATATCGAATTTTCACAGGAAATATACGTTCTGAAATTCTTTGATTTATAAAAAGTGGTTTTCAGAAATTGTTCTTGTCCGCCAGTCTGTATTTATTTAATAGATTAACATAACTCAAAATAAAAAGTCATAGAAAGCGCGATCATAATGTTTCGTTTGGTTTTAAAAGAAGACTAATAAGTATCAGAGATATTTTCCATGATAGCCTGCTTCTTCTTTTTGTGGCCATCGACCGGTTTCGGGCGTTCGCCCATCATCAGGTTGCGTTTGGCAAATAGTATTGATAACATAGAATTGCATAGAGAAAAAATCTATGTTTACTGTTTGACAAACGCATCCTGAAGATGGGCGAACGCTCGAAACCGATCGATGACCACAAAAAGAAGAAACAGGCTATCATGGAAAATATCTCTGTTGCTTTCCAGCTCTGCGGAACCAACCACAACAGACTAATACGTTTTTGGTCAAAAATCGGTCAACCGAAAGTACCACTTTACTAAACAGATTTCTAACATTTTTTGGTAATTTTCTAAAAATTCGCTGCAACGATTTTGTAAAGAATCTAATCTTATAAAGAGCTATAATTTTTATTTTAGAAAAAATCGTAAGATTTTCTTCAATAGTTGTTGTGGTGGTTAGTTCTGCAAAGGTGGAAAGCATCAGAGATATTTTCCGTGGAAGCCTGCTCCAAGAAAATGTCTCTGATATTTTCTCTAATGTTAAGTGCTATATTAGTTTATTATATGATTCCTCATCTAAATAGTATTATTTAGAATTAAATTTATTTATACCATAATAAAATAAAACACACTAAAAAAATGAAAAATAAAATACAATGATAAAATTAAAATTAAAAGCAACTGCTTAAAAATTTATTATGACTAATAAAACATACGGTAATAGAAATATATGTGATAATAAATTTTTTTAAAATAATAATAAATAAAAATAAAACAGAAGAACAGAAATAAAACACGTTTATTTTTTTAATTACCTTTCATATAATAATATAAAACAAAAAATATCTTTTTTATATTTTTTTTAAATCTTTATTTGCAAATTTACCCAGATAGTGGAAATTATATGCAGTGAACATCAATTGCAGCATTATTGCAACATAAATCACATTTCTTATTTGAATTAAATTCCACTTTTTTCTTATTTATATTGATATACTTCATCAGTTGTAATTGTTCAGTTTTATAGGACAAACGATGTTGAACAAATTAGTCTCGTCAAAGTTTGTTGATGAAGGCTACATATGAGAAATAATGCTCTCTAAAAGTGAGACTGCTTAGATACCTCCTAAGATTTACTTGGAATTGAATGTGACGCCATTAATCCGAGTTTGAAGAAAATCGGTTGGACAGAAGAGTACTAATACTAAACAGTTTTTACGTTCTCTTAGTGATTAGTAAGAGGAAATATTGTAATCGTGTCAAATTTTCAATATCCGAATATACACCGGAAATATATGTTTTGAAGTCTCCTGAAGCCAGAAGAAGTGGTTTTTACAAAATGGTGTGTGTGTGAACAGCATAGCTCAAAAAACGAAAAATTGCAGAAATTTTAAACTGGATATTTCGTTTTGGTATTAACCATTAGACCCGACGGTAATTTATCTGTCAAAGTTCCTCAACCGGAAGTGAACACTTTATTACGTGGATTTTTCACTTTTTTGGTATTTTCTCTAAAAATGGCTCAAACGATTTTCTTTAAACAGGGTGTTGTATCAACGACACCTAAAATGTGATACAATTTTAATTTGAAGCATTTCTTCAGGGAAATGATTTAACGGAATTAAGCTTCAAACAATATAGAAAAGTTTCAGCTTTTCGTTTTGAGTTATGTTGATCCATAAACAAATACAGACAGGCGGACATAAAAACACACACACACACACACACACACTCCCACGCAGAGCGATTTCTGATAACCACTTTTTCTTATTCAAAGGACTTCAAACCGTATATTTCCTGTAAAAATTCTATATTGAAAATTTGGCACGATTGCAGGTGCGGGGTCAAGTTCTTTCTTTTAAAGTTCTACTTCAATTTATTACACATTTCTATGATCTATGTAATATTAATTAGAATTAAATATGTTGTTGAAATTACGAGTTTTGAAAAATCGGATGACAGGCCAGAAGTCCGTATTTACTGAAAATCCGAAAGTGCGTTTTAAGAGGGCTTTTGGAGGAGGGGAGGTTATGATTTCCTCTAAAGCGCTATCTTAGTTTCTTATACAATTCTACCATCGAAACAAATTTAATTAGAAATAAATAGATTGCCAAAATTCCAAATTTCATGGAAATTATTAAACCGGATGTGCGTATTTACTGAACAGTTTTTTTCAGTTTTCGAGATTTTCCCCACAAAAATACTTCATTAAATTTGGAATAGTAACTATAAAATTTGGCATTACAATTTTGTAAAGAATTTTGTGTGTAACAGATTTTTTTTAATGATGGTTGGTCATGTAGATTATAGCTTGTTGTAGGGGGATAATTGCACTGCGACTGAAAGATCTATGTGCCTCCCAGAGCCTTCACATGCATTGCCGACCTCCAAGCAGTGGTCTCTAACAACACACCTACCAACACCTATAATTCTAGCAACACTTCCTATCACCGGGCAGTGAGTTGTAGTTGATCCTAGGGAGAGAAAATCTAAGGGCATGCTGGATTCGAACGCGGGACCTCCGCATCGCTAGTTCAGCGCGCTATTATTGAGCTAATCCCTTCCATCTCCCTAGGCTTAGACCTATTAACTAGGGACGGAGACCTTTGTCCTTGTTTATAAAGAGTAGAGTGTATGTAGTTTAATTATATTGTGTTCTATTCTGACGAAGTGCATGAAGTACTGAGATGTGGAACCCGTGGGGCCGCTGCTTCGCAAACTGCTTGCAACAGATTACCTCTTGAGAGCATGGTTGGTCATATTAGCGTTAAAGCAAAAAGGAGTATACAACAGACTAAACCAACAACACAGGCCTGCTATCCGTGTCCACTGTTGTATACTTCTCATGCCGTACATTGCATACCTTGGACAATGATATTATAAACAAGCACATAGTGATTTTTATGTGTTACTAATAATTATTGGAAGTATTGTAATCGTGTCAAATTGTCGATGTCGAGTTTTCACCGGAAATATCCGTTTTGAGGTAAAAAGTGTTTTTTTTTTGCAGTAAGGATTCCTTTTCAGCTCAGATGTTGAGCCCAAATTCTTTCTCTTTTTCCTGAGTGCAGAGATGGCTACGGACACATTTCTCAGAAAATGTTTTCATGAAAAAAAAATTGGTGTTACTTTCTCTTATTCTAATTAATACAATGTAATTAACAAATTTTCTTTAAAATTCCAATGTTTACAGTTAGGCGATAAAAAAAGATGGTAGGGGTTGTGGTTATCTGAGCGGACTTGTTTGGAGTGCCTTCTGGCAAAACTAACAAAGTTACAATTAGTTTTTTTTTGGAAAAATGTTTCGGGTTAAACTCATCTCCTAGGGGAAGGTAACAAGTTGACCAGGAATACATTCT
Organism: Triatoma infestans; assembly: GCA_011037195.1. Taxonomy (NCBI): domain Eukaryota; kingdom Metazoa; phylum Arthropoda; class Insecta; order Hemiptera; family Reduviidae; genus Triatoma; species Triatoma infestans. The sequence goes on from JAAEAF010006957.1 coordinate 36,620, forward strand.
CTAATTCTTGGGCTGTTATCTGACCAAACAGTAAATTCCTTTTTTACCTGCTCCCCATGACATGATTTAAGCGACATTTTCAAAATTTCTTGATCATTCGTATCCCAGCGCATAGTAAGTATATACAGATTCAAATGAAGAGAATTATGGAATTTCTGAAAAGTTTATCTAGTTGTGGGAAACATGTGGCAGCCGTAGGAATTGCACAATTTTTTGTAACACACCACCTAATAAGTCAATTTATGATATGTGTAAATTGTGGATCTGATCAAACCATCGAATCCAACGGTAAGTAATTATATAAATTAATATATTTAAATTAATAAAAGCAATATATTTATCTTTATTTTTTTTAATTAAACGACCAAACGTTTGGCCTAATGCATAATAAGGCAAAGTTATCTTTCTGTAATAATGCAACGTACACCTTGACTGATTTTTAATTTACTTTTTTTGCATTTTGTGCCTTTTTGTTTCCCAGGCGTTGGCAAAGAACCACTTTATCGCTGTCGGAATCGAAATTGCCGAAAAATGTTTTTGGAGAACGAACTCTGTGTACAATGAAAATGAAAATTTAAATAAAAAATAATATTAAACTTACATGTGAAGAAAGAATTTTTAAACTTACACATTTGTTACATTGCAGAAACATAAAAAAAAAAAAATTAAAAGTTACTAGTGCCTTGTCTTAAATCATCTACAGAAATAAAAGTGGGTTGAATAGGCAAGTGAAAGGGATTAGAGGAAATTTTTAGGGGTGGGGTAGCTGAAAGGGAATTCTAGAAGGTCATGTTTTGAAAAAACCGTTACACATCGCGGATAACTTCATAGTATCCTTACTATTTTATTTCTGCAGTCGTATTCATGTTGGTACTTTCTATTTTTTAATTATTGTGAAGTTTGACCAACATAAACAGCTGGACATTGTGTACAGTCTATCTGGTAAACGAGGACTGATTGTAATTTGTTGGGAGTAGAGTCTTTAAGTTTGCTGTATAATTTTTTAATAGTGTTAGTGCATTTGTGGGCTAAAATGATATTAGGGCATCTGAAAATTTTGATTTCCTCTGACTATTTGTTGATGTATGTAAATGGAATATATGTAGGGAGGTAGGTCAACAGAAATATGAGGAGAATGAGTTAAGTTGTTATCGTAATGCCGTGTGTTGGTGAGTGTAGATGACAGAATTTCGTTAAGTGTTCTATTAATGAGGTGTTGAAGATAGCCATTGTTAGAAAAAATTATAGAAAGCCAAGTTTTTTCTTGACCGATCCTCACCAGATTTCTTCATAACATATTTCATCAACGGTCAACAAATTCTTTTATATTTTCCTAATCTATGCCCTAATCTTTAAAGTGAATTATGATTCCTCAATTATTATTTTTTTTTGTTATTAAGCGCGTCAACATCTATGGTCATTGGCGCCCAGAAACTTCTCAGTGTACTGCCGGCATCCAGGCAGTGTTCTCTCGTTACAAACTACACTGTCCATCACCGGACATTGAGCTGGAGAGGCTCCTAGGAAGAAAAAATCTAAGGGCAGCCCAGCTTGACTCGAAACCGGGTCCTCCGCGTGGGAGTCCAGTACGCTAACCACTTAGCTATTCCCTTTCCAATTAATTCCTCCTCAATTAATGACCTCAATTAATTCAACTAGCGCGAATCAGTTTATTTTATGAACTACTGTGAATAAATATAAATATTATCGTTGCAGATAAATTAGCTTGTTAGTTTTGTTGCTTAACTTGATGTTAGCTGTTTCGAATTCCAATAAAACATCTGTAATGAATTTATGTTCAGTCAGACGAACAAATCGGTTTTAAAACTTCATTCGCCCATTTGAAATGTATCTGATGTTTCATCAATCTTTCTAATCGACAATAATTATATCAAACTGAGTAGTAGACATTAATTGATAAAAGTTCAGTGGAATTTGATCAGATCAGGGGAATAACGTTTATTAAGTAATTTTCTATACATGATATATAGTTTTTTCAATATAATTCACATGACAGATATTGATTCAATAGATGTAAAAGATCAATATTTGATTGGATATTAACAAGAAATGTTACACATAAAATTAATGTAATAACAATTAATTTCGATTCATTGTGGAAAGTTCAAAATATTGTATTTATTACAAAAACTTTCCATTTCAAACTTTAAATTAAATTTGAAAACTACATTTCAAATAATAGTATTGAAAGAGTTAAAATTACATTTACTGCATTTGCATTGATTAAAACTGAAAATAAATCAAGTTGAAGTTTAATACAATTGTAATTTAATATATTTAAATTAGTTTGGAAACAGATATTGCCATTTATGAAATCATAATCAGTTTAACTATTGAATAGACTTTTAAAACAAAGAAAAAATTAAAAATAATACAAAGCCATTCTGTCAGATAAAGTTTCATAGCAAAGCATTGTAAGCTTAAATAAATAATATATTTGGTAGATAAGCATTGATAAGGTGGATTAAAAGCAAAAATTTTCAACTCCAGATAAAACATTTAATGAACGCTTGTACCTACATATATATATATATATATATAATAAAATGGATGGAGATAAGAGAGAAAGAGAAAATAGATTTATATATATGTGCGTGTGTGTGTGTGTGTATATATGTATGTGTGTGAATTTGTTTTGTATGGGCCTTGTGAAAGACAAGTTTTGACATGTTCAGTTTCAGTTCGTTATTTCAATGATTAGCCAATTATGTACCACACTCATCCCAGATATTTTTTTCGCTTGTTTGTTAGCCCATCCACTGTACAATTGTAACAGATGTTACATTTTTATTGAAATATAAAGCATACTACTGAATATCATCTTTCAATTATTGTTAATAATTATTATTATTTTGTTTTTATTATAAGTTTCCGGGATTTTTTCCACTAAAAATAAAAATTTAAAAAAACAAACGATTCAAATTTCCCTGTGCTTCTAGTAAAGAAATTTCAAATCAACATTTCGCCATGATTAAACTGGCAATATTTCAAGGTTGTGTATTTCTATTCTGAGGACGATTTTTTTTTTAAAGTACATTTCCAAATCTTTGAAGATTTGAAAGTAAATTTGAACATAAAAAACATTCCAGCCTATTCTTTGGAAGTTGGAAATGATAGAATATACTTTCAGATTTTGTATTTTGAGAGTTGGAAAGGATATTATCACATTCGCTGGGATGACGGTCCTCCAAAATTTATGCCTAGCTATCATGCTTGTTTGGCGAAATTTCATTATATGTAACGGAAGCCCAAAAACTCTAGTTATTGCCAGTTTTCTGTTTAGCAGTATTCTTCATGTGAATCCCCGTCTATCTATAATGAGAATCGACTATTTATAATTTTATATATTATATACAACTCTTGGACAAAAAAATTCGGGGCACTCTTACGGAAATTCATAGATATCATTAAATTTCAAACTATAGATAATTTTATTGTATATTAATTAATAGGTTATTTTAAATTAAACGAGATTAGAGATAAAAATTAATTGAATCGAATGGTTTGAGGGAATTAATTTAACCTGAAAAGTGTTAAAGCGCTTTATTAAAATATATTGATTTTTATCTGATTTTTCACCTAATAAATGAACAATATTTAACATGCTCATGTCAGGAGTATGTAGTGGCCAATTCCTTATGGTAATTCTTACTCCAAGAGAGTATTATATGAAGAATCGAGCTATATATGATCGAGCATTATCATGCATTAGCCCAAAATTGTCTCCATTAAATGACGCTTCCAGAAGAACTTCTTTTATACCGATGTGCACGATAATTAGTTTGGCACGGGCGTTGATTCTATCCCACACCATAGTCTATTGAAAAGTTGCAACTCACACACGGCTCATGCAACAAAATATCTATCCTTGTCTTCTCCACAAACGTTTCCGGCTATCTGATTGGTATAAACAGAATCGGGACTCATCTGTCAAATAGAACAGCTCCCTATGGTTGAAGTGGCCAAAAGAGCTGACGTTTGCCAAAATTCCTCTTTCTGTTCGATGCCTCTCTCCCAGTCGACCTATTGCAGGACGTCTAGACAGTATATCACACTTGCGCAAACTTCTATGGACCATTTTAGAACTGATCCATATATTACGGACGTTTGCAGACGGTTTCCCGAAACTAGGGAGCTGTTAAATGCCGATTCTGTAGTATGGTAAAAGCTAAAAACCGTCGTCTCTAGTCGTCATTTATCGCGGTCAACCACTATCTTCTATTCGATCAGAATTAAAATTAATTAAATTTAACATGAAATAATAAAAATTAAATTAAAAACTTAGATAAAAAGTTAAAATTGTTATAAAGTCGATGAGAAATTCCGAAAACTGATTTACTTAATTATGTTTATCTGGTATTTTATCCATCGCAGCTTGCATATTTATAATGTCCCAGTTTCGGATTTTCATCCATCGTCAGAGCAAATTCACCAAGTTCGTGTAGAGAGTTCACTTCAACGTAATGTTTTTGTTACACTCACACTTGTTGGTTGTATATACGTGGGAATGTTATCATTATTTTTATTTCAAGAACATTAGAAAGGATTAGTAATAATTGTGAATAACAAACCAATCATGTTTGTGTTTAACTTTAAACCAATTGGATTTAATTATGTAACGGCAAGAGAGAGAGAGAGCACAAGCCCGACCGAGAGAAAACCGACTTTCTCTGATACTCTCTAAACTTAAGCAGGCTAGAGTGGGGAGAACCTGTACATAAGCCAGTGAGAGATGCAGACCATCTATCAGATTCAACCGTATACATCACATCGGTCATAACTCTACTCTAAACCTTTATTCTATAAAATCATTACAAGTCCAGTGCAGTTTGTGTAAACTTATATTTTAACAGTGTCTTCATATCTCGTCTAATTAATCAAACCCAATTTCTCTCCTCATCAACTCCATTATATTGGTGGCAGCGTTTGAGAATCCCGCTTCAGCTTCAACATTTTCGAAGATAAAGGTAAGTCATTTTTCAGTTTTACATATTTATATTTATTTCATTACTTATTTATATTTCATTTTTACACTCAATTCTTTTTACATTTAAAATCTTATCGACTTTTTTTCCTTTTATGAAAAGAGCCGATATCATCAAAGAACTCAAAAAACATTATCTCCCAATAGGCGGTAATTTATTAGTGTTGAAAGAACGCTTATCGAAAATTAAGACTATGACAACTTATACGATTGATGGTCAGCAAAAGACAGCCGATGAGGCAATCGCGTACCTTTTAAATAAGTGCAACACGGCAAATCCTGTAAATATCAGGAATCTCCAAATGATAAACAATTTAGGTTCGCACAATAGCGATATTTCCAGCTTCATCGACCAACTCAATAATTATAGTGTCCTGTCGGGTTGGTCTGATGCGGACAAATTAGAAATTTTGATTTTAAAACTAACAGGTCCCGCAAAGATTTATTTTGATACCTTTAAGAATCAATGCGCGAATAATAATGTCGCTCTCACCTATCAGAAGGCAATGTAACGGCAAGAGAGAGATCACAAGCCCGACCGAGAGAAAACAGACTCTCTCTGATACTCTCTGACTTAAGCAGGCTAGAGTGGGGAGAACTTGTGTATAAGCCAGTGAGAGATCTAGATATCTATCTATCAGATTCAACCATATACATCACATAGTGTCATAACTCTACTCTAACCCTTTATTCTATAAAATCATTACAATCCAGTGCCAGTTTGTGTAAACTTATAACCAGTTGTCCCTTCTATTCTCGTCTAATAATCAAACCCATTTCTCTCCACATCAACTCCTTATAATTCTGGAAAAGTAAATTTATAAAAATTTTTTTTTGTTTATGGTGTTGTATTTAGAAAAAAAATAAATAAAAAACGGAGAGGTCTACCGGTTTTTTTGTCCACTATTTTTATATTTGAAATTTAAATTATATTGTTTTCCCTCCTTATAAAATTTCCAAATGATCAATTACTATCTAATTATGTGACAGAGATTTTTTTTTAACTATTTGTTTACGGAGGTTCCCACTTTGATGCTCTGTCAAAATCGTTTTTATAATATACCCCTTTATAGTCTGTTTTTTTTTTTTCCCTTTCCCGCGTTTAATTAAAACCGGAACAAAAGTTATATTCCTTAAATTTTCACTAATGACTTCCGAAGTACTGGAGTACTTACAATCAATTTTACAAAAAAAAAATTTACTGTTTATTAAAAAGTCAAATCCTCCAGTAGAAATACAAAAAAAAATTCAACTCAAGTAAACAGTAAGAAAAAGTACATTTTTTAAAAATAGATTTCTTTTTTCGTTTTTTTTTTTTGTTTAATAAGTACCTATACGTTTTTCATAAAGTCTGATCACTTAAATAATTACCCGAGTAAAGTAATTTATTGAATACTGTTTAAATTAACAGTTTTAAATTGTGAAATGTTATGATAATAAATTAATGTCATTATGATTAATTATTATGGCTAATGAACTAGATTTTTTTTTTTTTTTATAAACAAACTTTTCTCTTGTGCATAAATTAAAGCTTTAAAGTAATCAATTTCGTATAATTACGATCACACTGAGAGGCTGCATAAATGTTTTTTAATATCAAAACATATTGTGACATCCATGAGAGAAATGTTTTCTTTAAACATGTTGCTTTTCAATTAAGCTTAATACCTTGGTTAGATCAAAGATAAGAAACGTAAAGGGGAAAAACACTAGAGTACTTTTGAAGAATAGGCATGATTATTTAATGACTCTTACTGAATTCTTTTGTAAAGAAATTGTTCTTGAGGTCGGCATAAAAATTCCTTAAGAACGTTAAGTTTAATTGTATTAAATTACAGAAATATTCGAAACTTCTTCTATAATTAGGAAAGAGAAAACTAAAAATAGTATAGGTCGCTAATTGTAAATCGTCATTATATAAAAATTGGTGAAATAAATCTCAAAATATTAAATTTATTTCTTCATGAATTTATTGCATAAATTTCTTTTTTCTATGCAAAGACGAAAATATAATTGAGTTTTATGGTACCAAGAGGAAATCAGGAATCTGAGAGGTAGCAAGAGACGTAGTCAACTCAAAAAGGACTTCATTTTTCAGATTGGAAATAAAAGGAGAAAAGTATAAGAATGAGTAACGTAAAAATCTTTGTGGAACTGGTCAAAAAATTCACCTAAAAGTACGAAATTCTCTGCTTAAACATAAAAACTTATGAATTTTACATGATTTCATTTTTAAACAACATTAGGTCTTTAATAGTTTACTTCATAAGTGACAGGAGAAGACTACAAAAGGAGGAAATTTGCACATGGTTAGGGAAATTAGTTGTTTATCATTTATTAATTAATACTATAGATCTAGAAATAAGATACCAAAGGACCTTTCTTAATAGAAAATACGGAAACAGAAAGAAAATATCATGGAGCAAATCTTCTTTCACTTATGCAATGTAGTAAATATACTTGAATGAAAAAATACAGTGAGGCAACTGCAATGGACCCCGATGATGAGTTTAACAGGATTAACATGAGCGTCAATTTAGGCGCCTTAACTCTACGTTCGGTTCATCCCACAGCGCCAATTCTGCTTACCAAAATTGGCCAACTTGGCACTCTGATCCGATTCCCACGGCTTCACTTTTAAGAAAGTCGGGGATCTCATCTATTTGGAGTTTGGGAATCGTTGAGGTCGTTTCAACCCTAATGCCTCTATTCATTCGCTCTACCAGAGCGAACTCGTCTCAACCGAGTGCACGCTATCTTAAGGGAAACTTCAGAGGGAACCAGCTACTAGATGGTTCGATTGGTCTTTCGCCCCTATACCCAGCTCCGACAATCGATTTGTACGTCAGAATCGCTGCGGACCTCCACCAGGGTTTTCCCTGGCTTCGTTCTGGCCATTTTTCAGGTATATATCTTCGTATACAAATGCCTTTAAGCCATAACAGTAGCAAAAAGGAAGCTAAGATCGATCGAGTCGCCGGGACATCACCCTTTGGGAAATGGAAGTGTAACTTGATTTTTCAGAGATATTTTCCGTCATGGCCTGCTTCTTTTCGTGGTCATCGACCGGTTTCGGGCATTCGCGCATTATCAGGATGGTTTGGTCAAACTGTGTGATAACACAGATTTGCACAGAGCAAATTTAGTTGATACATCGAAACCGGTCAATGACCACAAAAAGAAGCAGGCTATCCGAAAAATATCTCTGATGCTTTCCAGTTCTGCGGAACCAACCACAACAACTTGATTTTTATTTCAATTTATTTGAACGCTAGCGTAACAAAGGCAAGTAAAAGCGATTACGTACAATGATCGAAAAGGAAAAATCACCTAGTGATGTCTCTCTTCTCGAATTCACTGCACACACTTGTGTTAAATCACGAAGCCACTGCACCTTAGTCGTCGAGAGGCGTTATCTGGGATAGACAATGAGGAAAGTGATGGATTCATGAGAATATTTGAGGCGGGAGTGAATTTGGCTATAACGTGATTCGATTCGGACTCTTATTAATAAAAAACTAGTATGGCATGCTATAGAGTTAGTTTCGAGCGTCTGCCCAATAGTCGCCAGAGTAGGCTGTCACGTTTTCTTACTTTGTTTCGATTTAACTTATATGTATGTGAGTACTGGGTCAGGAAATTATCATTTATGGAGTCTTAGATACTTCATAATATCCATGCATTGAAATAAGATATGGTTCATATGAACCGTGGGAGGGGGGGCAAATGGCATGTCTCAGTATGAAAATTATATTTTTATATAGATAAAATTGTGTTAGAATGGGTTAGGATGGGGCAGAAGGGTTGCTTTGTTATACTATAGATAATGATAAGGGCCAATCGTTCGCTCGCCAACATGCTGCCTCGCAACATCACTGTTCGCAATATCAACGCTACACCATTCCCCATTCATCAAGCTCCCAACATCATCAACGTTCACTCATAGTTCGGTCACACATTCTATCCGCTCTATACACTCTTCTCCTCATATTCAGTAAAATCGTAAATATATAAATTGTATGTTGAGTGCCAGTTCGTGTGTTCATTCATTTCAACATTAAATCCCGATGCCATTATATTGTTGAGGAAATTCATCAAAACCCATGTTGACAGCTTCATGCTGCTAGAAACTGCCGTTTTTTATTTTTTTATTTATTTATTTTTTTTTGTTTTGATAAGTTAATTATCATCAAGTATATTAGCGCATCATAAAAACATGAAAGTAATAATACTAATAGTTAAATAATGAATTTATAATGGGTGCCTGCAACAATGCCCTCAATTATCGCTCATTCGACATTATGCTCTCCAAGACAAGGATTCACTCCATTTCTACTTTCAATTTAGTTTCATATTCGGGGAAGCTAAATTTACCAGAAATGAGTTGGTTTTTTTTTTTTTTAAATTGAGAGGTGAGTTGCTCTACCTTAATTATATGCCATGGCTTGAAAGGGAGATCGTTTATGATTGTTTTATCCTCTCTTGCCAGGGAGGATGTGTTTCATTTTGTGGTTGAATGTTCCATTCTATCCGAAATTCGTCTTCTCTGGCTGGGTTGTCGTTTCCTCATCAAGCCTCAGCTTTTATTTTTTCTTAATAATTTTTCTCCTTTTTCTTAATAAAATATGCACACCTCGCATAGCAGTATCGCTTTGAGCTGATTCAATAGTTCAATTTTTAGCTGTGCTATTAAGTAGTAATTAATCTTTTCTTCTTTTTTTTATTTATTTAAAGATTTTTACAACTGCACTGTAACCATGCAACAAGTAAAACAGATGAATAATGAAATGAAAGTATGCGCTAGCGCGCACACTCTGGCATGAAGTTGTGAACGACGGCTATCCAGCGATAGCAGTCGTAATACGCCTTTAGGCCTTAGTGTGTACGACTGTATCTCAAGACAGCCGTCGTTATGTATTTAGATGGTCGCGCGGCCATCGACGCCTTAATCGTCTTGGCGGGTTTGTGGGAAGAGTGGAAGTACAGAGGGCTTGGATTTGGGGATTGGAATGAGAAGATAATTTGGAATGGAATAGTAATTAATCTAATGATATTTTTGTAATTTCTTTCCTATTCTTGCTGCATGTACGGCTTTATCTGCATGTTTTACATCATTATTCTTTTTGCTTTTTCTTTATTTCATCCTTCGTTACTATTTTAGTAATTTTTAGTTTTATTTTAGTATTTTTATTATTTTATTGTCCTCAGTACTTGTAATAATAAAGGTATATACGTATATACACGTATTTTTACTTTCTCTTACTCCTAGTAAGAGGAAGGATTGTAATAATGTCAAATTTTCGATACCGAGTTTTCACCGGAAATGTCCGTTTCGAGGTCCTCTGCGTCCAAAAAACTGGTTTTTAGCAAATGGTCTGTGTGTGTATGTGAACAGCATAGCTCAAAAACGAAAAACCGTAGAAAATTGAAACTTGATATTCCGTTTGGGTAACACCATGGCATCTGATAGTGGGGCATCTGTCAAAATTACTCAACCAAAAGTACCACTTTACTTGCTTGTTTTTTTTTTTTACTTTTTTTGCGTTTTTCTCAAAAATAGCTTCGACGATTTTCTTCAAAATTGGTATATCAACTACACATGCAAAAAGCTACAACTTTTATTTGTAACATTTCTCCGGGGAAATTCATTTAAGGGCAGTTATGGAGACGAAAGGGGTTAGGTTTTCATCTAAAGTGCTATTTCCAGTTTATTAAACAATTCCATCATCTAAATAATGTTAATTAGAATTAAATATTTTGTTGAAATTCTGAGTTTGGAA
>JAAEAF010006958.1:0-22008 GCA_011037195.1 Triatoma infestans
TAAAGGTTGAAAATAAGAATCTGTGTAGCAAACAAACACACACGCACATATGTACATACAGACACACACACACTCGTTCACACCAGCATTTTGTATCAGAATTTCGAACAAACTTTGACCTGAGCTACCCTGTACTGTTGTCATGTAAGTTAGTTAGTATCACTATAGTTTTCGTACGAGTACGATCTCCACCGCCATCAACTCTATGTACGTTATATCATTTGTAAAACTTAACAAATTAAACGTACCATCATCATCATCATCAATTTGTCATTTGTTAAAGTGAAGTTATAGTGGAAATATATCTGTTTTATCATAGCACCAATCTTTTCTCTGAGCTACCCATCGGGAGACTACTACGGTGGAACTCCAAACTGTCTTTATCCCGAACATTTTGGTCCTCCGTTCTGGATATTTTAAAATTGGTGCTCTGTTCTAAATAATTTAAAACACCATTAAAGATTTTGGCCATCAATCTGCATCACCTTATAATACATTTATGAAGAGTTCGTTCTCAGAGTGGGGGAACATTGAAATACTATTCTGAAGTTTTCATCAACCTAACTGGAATATTTTTAAATATTTTCAAGAATAGTGATCATCATACTGGACTGTTAAAATCATATTTTGAAGGAAAATTCAGGTATTCTTTATTACCATTTATTACGTTTAGTGGATTCTCATTGGGTGCTGCGTAATGAGTCATACAGACTGACCTACAAACTTTCAACAAATCAACTATGGCTCTAGTGATCAACTCATCGATTCCATCAATTTAAATTAATTTATGTTTTAATAAAAGAGAAAATTAACTTCAGCATTTTGCGTAAATATTCATAGATTATTTTCAATATTATTCAAAAGTGTATTGCAATAAATTAGCACAGGTCATTCAAGTTGCGATTAATTAAATTTTATTTTGGTGCGTAGGTTACATAATTTGTTGAATATTTTCTTTATAAATTCATCTGTAAATAATTTTATTTTAACATTTATTTGAATTCTTACTTTTCAACCAGTATCATAAAAAAAAAGAAGTTATTATAAGAATATAGACTGGTTTTCACTTTACTAATACCAACTTCATATGATAGATGTTTACAAGCAATCAGAATTAAATATCGGACTTGGTTTATTTGTAAAATAGTTTGTTTTTTTTTGTAAATCTCTTTGTAAATTTTGTTTAACCAATCTTTTCAGCTTTGCTTATGTTTAATTATTTTCTTTCCGTTTTTTAAAGAATGAGTTTCAGTTAATTTATGAACATTTCGAAATTGAGCGTTACTTTGTATGTATATAGATTGATTTCTAAGTTTGTTTGTGTGTGCTGTTGCAGGTTTTCTAGCTATTCATGTTTTAAATGTTCGTTCATTCTATTGATGATTATAGGAATTAATTATGAGTTAATTTATAAACAATATAAGTTGAGTACATCTCATTTAATATGGGTGGATCATTTCTCAGGTATCAGATTATTTATGGTTATCATTTAGGCATCTATCAGCCAATATCTATTATATGTACATATAACACTTGTATTTCTGACTTCGCCCACTAACCTAATTTATTTATGTTGACAACTAATTTCTGCTTTATTAATTTGCAGATACATCACTTACAAAATTCTGAATAATGCTTGAATTGATATTTTACCATAATTTTCTATAAATTATACCTTTATCATGGCAACTACCAACCCACCCGATTCCGCTCCTACTAGCGATATTCCTACCCTTACCATTGACCAAAAAATCACCTTAGGGCGTAAAAAATTAGCCGCAATAGTAAAAGAAATTAAATCAGTTGTAGATGAGGCCAGAGCAGCAGTTGCGGGTCACGATAGCCGTGCTGAAAACAGGTTCTTAGGAGCATTTAGATCTTTGGACACGCTCTATGAGAACTTTAAGACAATTTGGGACCGATTAATGGAGTTACATTTACTGAAGGGTTCGGAAAGCATTTTTCCCTCTGACGAGGACACCACAATACAGCAGGCTATTGTAAGATACTATCGGGAATGCTGTGAGGTATATGTTTTATTTACTAAACCAATGTCCAAATCTATATCCAATAGTGATGTTACTGGTGCCTGTACTTCTCGAGTTTCACTACGAAACTTGCCTGAGATAAAGTTACCCCAATTTGATGGTCGATTGAAACAATGGCCGATGTTTAGAGACACATTTACTTCTTTGGTGCATAGTGACGCCTCACTCACTCCCATGGAGAAATATCACTTCTTATTGGGCTCTTTGAGTGGGCGCGCTCTCTCTGCTCTCAAATCTGTCCCCTTAACCGCAGAGAATTATGAACAGGCCTGGACAGCTCTGAATACGCAATTTAACAATAGGAGGCGCTTAGCGCGTTCCTATTTAAATCAAATTATAAATTTTAAGCCACTACAAGGGAAGTCATCTTTTTCTTCCTTGCAAGAGTTTCTCTCAGTAGTAGGAGAGAATATCACATCCCTTAACCAATTGAAGATAAACGATTTAAGTGAATATATTTTGTTCGAATTAGCTGTAAGATGTTTGGAGTCGGTTACCAGAGAGTCTTTTGAGATTTGTATGAGGGAGGAGAACGTTGAATTCCCAACTGCTATTAGACTTATGTCTTTCGTACAAAGTCGCTGCAATTCGTTAGCTTTGGCTAATCCTCCCTCAGATGAATCAACGCCACCGAAAGCTTCCACTTGCCTGAACACGCCAAACAAATTTCAACCAAGGGGGACCAGCATGACTTCAAGGAAATCCGGCACTTCCTTGTTTGTTCAAACGTCCTCTGCTTCAACATCTAGTAATAAGGGAGTTGAAGTAAAATCTCCTTCTGATGCTACCAAATCTAAACGTTTGTCATGTTTTGTTTGCACTAAGCCTCATATATTGAGGGAATGCCCCACATACCAATCGAAATCCCCTGCGGCGAGATACCAGTTATTAAGCGAGTGGTCTGCTTGCAGAAACTGCTTGCATCCTGGTCATCGCACCAACCAATGTACCTCAAGAAATGTTTGCCGAGAATGTAGTCGTCGTCACCATACCACATTACATTTTTCTACTCCTGCTAAACCTACCCTACAAGCAGTTACTATTTCAAATACACCTGCCCCCCTGGTACTGAAGATCGATCGGCCTTGACCTCCATCACTAATGAAAATACTGAAGTGCTGTTAGGCACGGCTCTAGCTCGCATTAAGGATCACCTTGGTCATTACCAACCAGTTCGCCTAGTGATTGACTGTGGCAGTCAGTACTCCTTTATATCTCAACCATGCATTGAACGCTTGCACTTGACCCCTGTAAGCTTTAAAAAAGGCATCTCCGGTATTGGACAAACGAGCTTAAAAGAAGTTAAAGGGAAAGTCTCTTGCTCTTTAATCCCCGTTGATAGTAATAATGTAGAACTTCAAGTGGACGGTGTGGTGGTTCCCACAATTACCTCTCATCTTCCTGGTTGGTGGTTCCCATTGAGGCTCGCCAACACTATATTGGTTTAACTCTCGCTGACCCAGAATTTTGGAAACCGGGCCCCACAGATTTATTGTTGGGTGTTGATGTGTTCGCTCAAGTAGTGTCTGGTCTGCCATCTGTTATCAAACCCTCTCAGTCACAAGTTGTAGATACCATCTTCGGGAAGGTATTGATTGGACAGTTTGTCAGTGCATGTTCACCACCCAATCATACCTCTTTATTTATATCTGGCGAGCCAAATATTGTAGACATAATGAAGAAGTTTTGGGAAACTGAAGAAATTCATAAATCGATTCCCACATCAGCTGATGAACAGAAGTGTGAAAACCATTTCCAGCACACATATCAGCGAACTGAATCTGGCCCATATATGGTTTCTCTTCCCTTTAAAGAGGAATTCAACCCGGGATATGATAGTAGATCTTTAGCCCTGAAACGTTTGGTTCATTTAGAAAATCGGTGGAGTAAGGAGCCACAAATACACCTACACTATCAGACCTTCATGCAAACTTACTTTGAAATGAATCATATGAGTCGAGCACTTAGCTCTGCTCATTATATCATCCCTCACCATGCGGTAGTGAAACGAGATGCGGCAGATATTAAGCTACGAGTAGTGTTCGATGGTTCTGCCAAAACCTCAAACGGTTCGCTTAATGATCATTTATGGTAGGCCCTAAACTTCAGGCAGATATCTCCTCTATTTTGCTTAATTTCCGCCGCCATCGAATTGCCTTCACTGCCGATATAGTTAAGATGTATCGGCAGATATTAGTTGCACCAGCTGATCGCAAATACCAACATATACTGTGGCGTGCTGATCCCTCTGACCCTGATGAGGAATTTGCTCTTAACACTATCACCTATGGGTTAGCATGTTCCCCATATTTAGCAATGCGTTTAATCCAGCAACTTGTTATAGATGAAGTTGATGCCTATCCCCAAGCTTCAGAAGTATTACTCGGCGATATCTATGTGGATGACATTGTGACTGGAGCAGCTTCTGTTTCCGAAGCAGTTCATCTACGTGATCAACTAATTAATCTCCTGTCTCGTGGTGGTTTTCTTTTAAGTAAATGGGCTAGTAACTCTTCAGAAGTGATTGCTCGTGAAAATCCGTCTTCCAGCCCACCCATCTCTCTCACTTCAAGTGAGGATCATGTAGTGAAAGTTCTAGGCATGCAATGGGATCCCCAAGAGGATGTTTATTCATATAAACTGCAGGATATTATTTCCTCTGCCATGACCAAACGATCCATTTTGTCAACTATAGCTCTTATTTTTGACCCATTGGGTTATCTCGCTCCAATAGTTTTTGCAGCTAAACTATTGTTGCAGGATATTTGGCAAGCAGGAATTGATTGGGACACCCAAATTCCAGAAAACCTAGAGCAAACGTGGCTGGCACTTATTAACGACCTGCCCCACCTCACCCACATAAAAATCCCACGTTTTGTATCTGTAGCTAAGGACATAACTTGTAAATGAGTAGGATTTTGCGACGCATCAGAACGAGGTTATTGCGCATCTATTTATCTCCTTACTAAATAGATATCCTTACTATTTATCTCCTCAGGTTTTCAGTCCTTTCTGATTAAGGCGAAAACTAAGGTTGCACCGGTTAAGCCACTTACCATCTCTAGGTTGGAATTATTAGGCGCATTACTCTTAGCGCGTTTATATTCCTCCCTCAGTAGTTTCAGAAAACATATGTCTTCTCCAAGTGAGGATATCTTCTTTACCGATTCTACCATCGTATTAAATTGGCTCAATATGCCTCCACAAAATCTTAAAATATTCGTCACTCATAGAGTTGTCGAAATTACAGACACGATTCCTGTTGCCCGTTGGCAGCATGTTTCAACTTCTGATAACCCAGCTGACTTGGATTCAAGAGGTTTAGCCCCATCAGCGTTAGTCCATTCATCGTTGTGGTGGAATGGCCCTCCTTGGCTTTGCCAGAGCGAGGCTTCGTGGCCCGCAACACCTTATAATAATATCCCTTCTACAACATTACCTGAAGTTAAATTATCTAAAACCGTATTAGCAGCTACAGCTACTTTTCCAGAAATTGTTTCTTGGATGGAACAAATTTCCTCTTATGACACTCTAGTACGTAGCATGGCCTTTGTGTTACGCTTTCTACAAACTTGCATATCGAAAACCAAAACGGTAGGCCCTATTACTGCTGGTGAATTCCGACAAGCTAATCAAAAATGTATCTATCTGCTGCAACGGCATTATTATCCTGTGGCCTTTGCAGAATCACTTCCTTCATCGGCATCACCTTCGGTGGCAATATGTCGTTCTCTAAACACCTTTATCGCCCAAGACGGGCTTGTTAGGGTGGGCGGCAGAATTCGACATTCTTCTTTAAAGGAACATCAGAAACATCCTCTGTTATTACCACGCCGCTCACATTTCAACAATCTACTGGTGGATTACCTCCATCGTAGTCATTTACATGTCGGGCCCGCCACACTGCAGTCTATAATTCAACGAAATTACTGGATTCCCGCTGCTAGAAGCTTAATCAAGCAGAGGAAAAGCAAGTGTTTAACTTGTCTCAAACTATCCTAGGCAGCGAGAGCAACCTATATGGGCGACTTACCGGCTGAGAGACTCCAGGAGTGTCGACCTTTCTATCATGTCGGCGTAGATTTCGCTGGTCCCTTTCTATGTCGAGAGACGTCTCGGCGGCGTGCGCCCTTTATCAAAGCATACTTATGCTTATTTATTTGCTTTGCTACCAAAGCAACTCATTTGGAGGTGTTCCTAATCTTTCCACCGAAGGCTTCCTTGACGTATTTGACCGTTTTATAGCCCGGAGAGGGGTCCCGGCCAAAGTATTCTCGGATTGCGGAACTAATTTTAAAGGGGCTGGCCATTATCTCAAAGAACTAGCCCAATGGCAAGCGACTAACGAGACTCGAGAAACGCTCATTAATTACAGTCAACAGAAGGCAATAGAGTGGAAATTTAACCCTCCTTATACACCCCATTTTGGGGGATTATGGAGGCTAACATTAAGGTTGTTAAATCCCTGTTACTAAAGACATTGGGTAATCAGCCGTATTTAGAAAGAGAGCTAACCACGATGTTCACCAAGATTGAGGCCATCCTCAATTCTCGGTCTCTTTCGCCTCTGTCTTCAGATCCCTCTGACTTGCAGGCTCTCACCCCTGGCCATTTTTTGATCGGACAACCTTTAGCGGCCAACCTTGCAACTTTGGTCTCTGATGTCCAGATAACCTATTGAGTCGCTGGCAATTGCTGCGCAAGCGGATCCAAAACTTTTGGGATCGTTGGAGAAACGAGTATCTCCATACCCTACAACAGAGGAAAAAGTGGACTAAGATCACTCCAAATGTGCAGATAGTTGACCTTGTCCTCCTTAAGGACACCCTCGCTTCTCCACTACAATGGCCTTAGCCAGAATCGTGGAAGTCCATCCTGGACATGATGGCGTGGTGCGAGTAGTTACGGTTCGCACAGCCCACGGTAATCACAAGCACTCGATCCTCAAACTGGTTTCCCTATCACCTATCACCCATCAAGAACATCCTCCTTCCAAGTAATAATATTAAAATTTGGTGGGCGGTATGGTACGTACAAGTGATATATTTTTAATAATATTAAAGCAGTAAGTTGTAAATTTTAATATTCACCGTAAAATTAAAGGTTGAAAAGAAGAATCTGTGTAGCAAACAAACACACACGCACATATGTACATACAGACACACACACACTCGTTCACACCAGCATTTTGTATCAGAATTTCGAACAAACTTTGACCTGTGCTACCCTGTACTGTTGTCATGTAAGTTAGTTAGTATCACTGTAGTTTCGTACGAGTACGCTCTACACCGCCATCAACTCTATGTATGTTATATCATTTGTAAAACTTAACAGATTAAACGTACATCATCATCATCATCAATTTGTCATTTGTTAAAGTGAAGTTATAGTGGAAATATATCTGTTTTATCATAGCACCAATCTTTTCTCTGAGCTACCCATCGGGAGACTACTACGGTGGACTCCAAACCGTCTTTATCCCGAACACCATATTTAGAACTTAAGGACTGTAAATTTAGCTTTACTACCAAGGTTAAGTAGAAACTCAGATAATATGCCGTCTGGACCAGGGCTTTTACCCTTTGACGGTTTCTCCAATGCCAGCTCAATTTCATCTAAGTCGAATTCCTTAAGAAATAGATCGCATTCAAAATTACTTAAGCATAGAGGAGGAATTAAGATTAATATTCTTATTCCCATTTCTAGGGGTAAAATTACTTATTTTGGCATAATGCCGGCAAAAGTGTTTGGCTATTTCACGATCCGTGTCAAAAGCTTATTTCCTGTTTTAAAAGGGGCGTTTTTATTCTCGCTTTTATTGTTTAGTTTTGAAATAATTCGGTGAGCCTTCAGACCATCCTTTCTAAAGTCTAGTGTTGCCAGGAAATGCCTTTAAGATGACCTCTTTGCATCTATCACACT
The DNA here is from genome assembly GCA_011037195.1 of Triatoma infestans. Taxonomy (NCBI): domain Eukaryota; kingdom Metazoa; phylum Arthropoda; class Insecta; order Hemiptera; family Reduviidae; genus Triatoma; species Triatoma infestans. Next base: position 7,971 of record JAAEAF010006958.1, read on the forward strand.
TCTTTTCAACTTTGCATATAACTGTTTTAAAATTAGGCGATTTTCTGGTGTATTATTGTTTTCGACTTCAGCTCTAGCTGCATTCCGTTCTTCCTTCATCTGTTGCAATTCATCGTTCCAAAACGGGGTATACTTATGAACTTTCCCTCTCGGAATTGCTCTACGCGTACAAGCAAGAATCATGGAGTTAATTTCCTTTAGAGATTTATCAACATTGTCAACGAGTTAAGGCTGCATCAGTAAGATCCTTGTTTCAGTAAGGTCCAATAGCCCTTTTTTGTATTCCACTGAATCCTGTTCTTATTGGTATTTTTACTTGAGTTAGTATCCATTGAGGTATTTAATAATTTATGACCGAAACCTCCTGGGGCACAATCTAGAGAGCAAAGAATTCCCGAGTTAATTGAAGGGTGTACCATCACAAGATCAGGGTGGGATGACAAACCGCTGATGATAAGAAAGTGTGGCTGATGGATTCATTGTCAATGAGCTCGACAGAATTTGAGTCAATGAATTCCTTCACAATCTCTCCAACAGTATCTGTACGTGTGTATCCCCAACGCCTTGACGGAGCATTGAAATCTCCACATACGTAAGAACAGGAGTCCAATGCTAAGTTCAGCTTATTGCGAGGGGGTTATAAACAGCAAACAGCTTTCTATGGATTTTTACCCTTCCATGCTTCCAATTCAGCAGCTTCCGATTTGTCCGAATCACTCATTACTTTAAGAACAGTAAATTTGGCCTTCAAGGAAGTTTTAGCCCAATTAAAATGCGGATGCCACTTGCGAGCCCGTTGAAGTGCATAAATTGAAACCCTGGGAAATTGAAATATTGTAAATTGTTTGTAGCTAGGCCTGCCTCAGCTATTGCAAAAATATCAACTTTTTTATCCACAACTATGTTTTTTAATTCACATAACTTGTCCGAAGTGAAGCCTCCAGCATTCCAGAACAAAGTTCTGAGCTGAAGTGTGTCCAGTTTGCATAAGGTCGGTTTTGGTGTGGCCTAATCATGGCGTCGGAATATAGGTACTGGGCGTGTTTAGGCGACGACTGTCAGTCATTTAGCGGGAACAGGGGGCATCACAAGTAGGCGACTGACATTACCCCCCCCCAAGTGTGTAGATGTGTGTTTTTTATTTTACTTTATTTTTATATGACTTGTCCTTGTTCATTGATTAGTACGCTGTTTTCTCTACAACTCAACCTAGTTGAGCAGCCCCACTTAGTTTTTAAAAATAAAGTGTATCTTTCCCCTAGCTATTCAATAGTTCACTAGGTCCCCGCGCGGACTAATTCAAAGTTAGTTTAGATATTGCTTATTTTTTCTGGCGACCTTAAACAGCCCAGCTATTAAAATCAGGTGCATGGAAGTGCTATCAAACAATCAGATGCTATGGAAGCACATAAATTATTATTAATATTTTTTTAACAAATACAATTTAACAATTACACGCGGTTCTCAAACTAACGACCACCTAGTTAGTAATCCACTCCAGTAACCACTATACTAAACCCACCCCTATTCAACTTGATTACATGAAATCAATATTCAGATCTGTACTCAGATCTGAATTCAGAGCTGTGCTAATCAAAGTTTAATTACATTTATAATATAATGCTAAGAACACAAATGTTTTAATATAAAAATTAAATTTTGGATTGGAATGATTAATAAATTAATTATAAGTAATCACAATCGTTTTTAATCAAATTAAATATCTCGATTAATAAAATTCTGTATTAATGATATTATTCATGTTAATCTTAAAAGAATAGAAATTATAAATGAAAAATAAAATAATTATGTAAAGCTAATTTTGTTGAAATAAGCTCTAATTAACTCCAGAAATTAATTTTAATATTTAATTAGGTCGCTTAACAAATTTGTAAAGTTAATAACTAAATGAATAGCCGTGCCCTTAGCAGTGACAAAGGCCCTCCATCTAGCAGGCCTGCCTTTGTTTTGTTTGTATATTTTTTTATTCACAGTGAACAGTTGGTACAACTGCTGGAGTATTTATTTAGAAGCTAATGAAAACATTCTGGAGTTTATTAGAATATTCCCACTCAAAAACTGAATTATTAAACTTCACCAGGGGGAAGTTATGTTGAATTTTTACTATTTTCCATTCATGTTTGGGGTGGTGTATTATTTTAGTTATCTAACTTTAGTGTCAGTTATAAAAATCTGCTGTGAATTTATTCAGGCGACTTTCTTTTACCAATTATTACGATTCCAAGCTGACAAACAATTTTTGCAATCTTAGAGTTTTAGCAAATATTTGTTTCCAACACCGTTTAGATGGTGGGCACAGAAATGAAGATGTAAGTTTAAAAAAAAGGATCAGATGGTCTAAAAAAAGCAAAAAGTCAAGATGGACGTAATCCAAAGTCGCAGCTCCCTTCCACACTCCTCATAAAAGAATTTTCCCGGGAAAATATTTCAAACGAAAGTCATAATAGCTCTGCATATATAGCTCGTTTGGTTGGCAAGCTGGGCACAGATTAAATGAAATCTTGATACAGTTTACTAAAATAAATTTTTCTATTACTGAGCCTTTGTGTAGTTAACTTACCAAGTTCAAAGAAAATCGTTGCAACAGTTTCCGCGAAAATTCCCACAAACTCTAAATCTTACTGCGTAAAATGACACTTCCGGTTAACCAATTTACTTCAAATTTGGAATAGCAGTAATACTTGTAATTTATATTAATATTATTTGGATGGTAAAACCATACATTGAATAGAATGTATTCAATTAGAGGGAAGCTGTTACTGTACCACCCACTACACCATAAAAAAAAATATCCAAATTTCCCAAGAAAATATTTCAAATAAAAGTGATAGGTATTTATTTGTGCAATCAATATACGAAGTTTTAGAAAAATAGCTGGAATCGTTTTCCAGAAAATCATGAAAAACTGAGAAAACTATTCACTAAAGTAGCACTTCCGATTGATGGATTTGCCCGAAATTTTCGTATTTGGTGCGGTGGTTGTAGTGTGAGTTGCGGTGGTTCTTTGAGCTTCCTGCGACTTTCGTTTTTGATATATTTTGTTAAGCACACACCCACACAGACCATTCGCTATAAACATTTTTTTTGTATTTCGAGGATCCCAAAACATGTATTTTTCCGGTGAAAATCTCGCATGATCACCACTTACAAGAAATAAGAGAAATCAATATGGCAATTTAGAAGATTAGATGTTAGATAACGGCAAGATTCGAGATCAGAGATTATTATAACGGCAAAATATTCTTTGTCTTTTAAAAGATCCGTTGTGGGTTATCGCTGAATGCATTTGGAATGTAGGAGACTGTAGAGTGCACCACAAGTGACTAGTTTACTTCTGCCTCTGGGTTAGAGGGAAGTAAAAAATTGCAGTTCCTGCAGAAAGCTACCAAAAATCAATGTTCAAAAAAAGTGAGTTAGACCTATAAGTGATAAAGCGCACTTTCAGTAGATGGATTAAGCGCAAGACATTTCTGAATAACCTTACTGGGACTGCTGAAACCTAAATGGGACATCAAGTTTGAGCTTCCTGCGATTCTTCGATATTGAGATATTGTTCCCAACACAGGACAAAACACACGTTGTTTGTGCACAGGGGACAAACACTGACATTTCCATCAAAATCTGCATTATGCCGATGAAAATTTGACTCAATAATAATAATTCCTCTCGTGCCGATAATAAAAAAAAGTAAAATAATGAACTAAGAACAAAAGAGAAATTACAATAACCACACGATAAATTGAGCGGCTAAAACTGGAGTTTACAAATGAAATATTACATGGATAAAATTCATTAGTATAAATCCCAAATGGAAACGAAATAAGTGGTGTTCACGTGTGTTCAAGGATATTCCATGTAATGGCCACCACAATCGGACAAAGTACTCTTCTGTCTTATATACATTGAAACTAATGTACGTCGGGAACTTTATGTGCAGGGAGAATAAATAGAGAGAAAATACTGCTGTAAAGGGCAGAATGAAAGAGGAAAAAGGAAAGTGAATAATAGGTATTATTTTTCTTTAAAGGAAAATGCAAGAGTGGGTATATGTGTGTGTAGAAGAGTGGAGGAACATTAGGGGTGCGAGAGTGTGTGAGGAGATGTCAGCAGTAGCACCACTACCCTCCTGGGGCACGCTACCACAGCACACAGATCCATCTCCAGTACAACCACCACATTACCTTTGCCTTATTCCTCCTGCTTTCTAATTTTTACTTCCTCTTATTACACTAAGTTCAAAATTCACGACGGAAATAGAGGTTTTTAGTGAATGATGTGTATATGTGTGAAACACTCTCTACTGTCAGCATTCTAAGATTAAAAAAAATTATCTTTACCTTGTTCAAGAAAATTCCTAAAATCTCATAAGCCGCACTTCCGGTTAACCGATTTTCTTCAAACATGGAATCCTAGCAAAAGTTTTACCTATATCTGTTCGGCCAAGCTTAACGCTATTGTTCCGCCAAGATCTCGCAAAAAAATATCAGTTTTTCAGGGAAAATGTTTGTTATAAGGGACAGAACTTCTGGGTGAACAGAAAGTTGAAAGAAAAGCGTTGGAGCAGCAGTTCTAAGAAAAACGCAAAATGGAAAAAAGCAATAAAGTCGCACTTCCGGTTGAAGGATTTTGCCGGAAATAGTAGTGTCTGTTGCGGTGGTAGTACTGGAGATGGAATATCAAGTTTGGGCTTCCTGTGATTTATGGTTTTTGAAAAATTCTATTCACAAAACACACACACACACACACACACACACATGCCTACATACATACATATATACATACATAAAGACCATTCGATAAAAACATTTTTTTTCGAACCCAGGGGACCTCAAAACATGTATTTCTGGTGAAAATTCAACTTTGGAAATTTTACACTTACAATATTACTTCCTCTTTTTAGGAGTAAAGTGACTGTTGTTGTGTCTTTCACGAACCTCTCTCAGGATGCTTGGTTTCCTCACTGGGCATTCCGCTTTAAGGAGACATCTCTACACAATAAGGGCTCATGCTAGACTTCTTTTGCAGGTTGAAGGAGGAAACACCCATACATGACGGATTGTTTGGGCTGTGAGGGCATTGGGCTCAGGACCTTTGTGTCAGTGAAAGCTTAGGCTATAAACTTTTAATTTTATGGTCCGATATTTTGGCCTAAAACTTAGGACTCTTGTTCCACACCCGGTAGATGTTATTCTTTTGGGATAGCTACATAGGCCCATGGAGGCTTTGGAGTGCGCAGGGTTTGGCCCTCCCCTCTTTTAGTAATAAATAATACTAGGAGTTAGAGGAAGTCAAAATGTTTCAAATAAAAATGATAATATAATGATACTATGCACTTAGCATTCCAGTAAAGAAAACTGCTGGAGCCGTTAAAAAAAAAAGTCCCCAAATTTCGGAAACCTAAACATTTCCGGTTAAAATTTTTTTTTCTTGGTATACTCGTCCATTTAATGAAAATATGAGGCATTTAATGCATGTTAATATTAAAATGATTGTGGACCCATAAAATTATACGGAAGTGACACTCTAGAGGAAACCTTGATGTTGCAGCCCCCCCCATAAAATGCTCCCAAAAATCAGTCTCTTAGAAAAGAAGAGCTTAAAAAATTTTCGGTGTTATTTTGCAAAAATCACGATTAACAAAAAATAACGTTCGTAAAGGACGCAACGTTTGGTTTCTTTTTGAGCAGAAATTTCATATCAGATGCGATCTTGTCATCGTAATCTCCCGCACCTACAATCAACTTGATAAATTTACTCTGACGATGGCTGAAAATCCGAATCCGGTCAGGAACAAAAAGCAGTATGCATGCTGTGACGGATAAAATACCAGATGTTATCCAGCATGGCGGACGCATTCATATATTAAATTGTATTAATTAGAATAAGTGAAAGTCGTGCGAGTGTTTCACACCAGATTTTTTCGTGTTAAGTTGTGCTCTGAAAAAAAGGTATTTTCAATGATAAATTAATTTCGAAACTTTAATCTTACATTTGATTTTAGTTTATAAAATATTGTTTGGACCAAACTTTTCCGCTTTCACCATGTATGAGACCAAACAGAGATTCGGCAAGATTTAGGAACCCTATATTCACTAAGGCAGGTAATGAAATAAGAAACTTTAGTACAGACCAAAAGACTTCTAGGCTGACTCAAGTGGAAGGAGTATAATTTTTTTTTCTCCCTTGGCTCAGCTGGCAGAATTACACGCCATGTCCATTTTCTGACGGGGGTGATATATATATATATATATGTGTGTGTGTTTGAGTGTGAGTGTGAGTTTGGTGGAGAAGAGTTACTACAGGAGACAGCTCCCAGTACTTTAGTTCCCCAACTCACAACTCAGCCTCAGCCGACAGAAAGAGAAAGCAGATGAGAGGCGAACTGTATTGGCTGGCTGCTTCATCAGCGAAGCCCTCTATTTTATAACAAACTTCCTATCCAGACTATAATCTGGGCGAAAAATAGGTCCCTCCTCTCTGTGTGCATCGCACACACATTTGTCACTTCGATCCTTCTTTACTTTTTTCCTTAATACTCCAGAATAGTTACTCTTCTCCCCGCCACAGCTTGCTACTTCTTATAAAAAAAATATAATGTTAAATTTACTTTTATATTCGGCTCACGTAGTTTTCAGTCTCTTCCAGCCTTCGTTTTCTTTTTTCAGTATCCCCCCCATCATCTCTTCTATAGGAAAAATGTAATTTTATTTTCCTTTCTATTCTACAATATTGAGATAATAACTATCTCATCTCTTTAGCCGTGGAAGAAAAATTTATTGTATTCATTTCTATTTTTTTTTCTAATACTTCTAGAAGCAGGCTTGCGAACAGAGATATTGCAGAGTGCCTTGTGCGGCTCTAGTTCTTTAAACTTCAAGTTAAACCTGGTCCGGTTCTTCTGCTCGCTTATTTCTTTTCAACATCTCTGCTCATTACCTCCAACGGATCAACAAATATAGTGTGAGATAATTATCATGCGAATTCTATAGGAACATCAATCTGCACCGTAAGGTTCATCACAATATTTTATCAAAAGAAAGAAGGTGAAAATTCATCCTATATTCTTCTCTAAGAGTGAGTTGTATTCTGAACGTTGACTTTGGATTGGTAGAAATACATAATTTTCTACCTAACAAGGTCAATGGAATTGTCCATTATAGACATATCTAACAAACCATCTTGTGTTACTGAATCACCGCTCCAAATGATTATGAACTGCAGATGACACCAAACACCACTTTTTTATGTCGGAATATATCTAGCCGTTGCCGTTTTCATTTCTCCGTAACAAGAAGCGTAAAAACTCTTAATCATAGTAATTTAAAGTAATTTGTAAAAATGCTCTTCAAATATCTGAAACTGCTTCAATTCTTTCAAGTCGAAACTTTATCAATGAGGAAGGTATTTGTTCAGTTGTTACCCCTTTTTTCCAAACAATTGTTAAGGAATGGACAATTCCAGGACATCAAATACAGGGCGTACTCTCGTGGTACTACTTTCCTTCAGCACATGCCTATGAGGTAAATGATGTCAACCCTTATCTATTTCCACCTCAGGCACTCTTTCAATGACTCCTTCCATCTTGACTGACGTTACCAATCGATTTCACCCGGAAATACGAGTGTTGTTATCCTGATAGATTTGAAAATAATGTTTTCCAAAATGATGTTCCTCAATGTCTGTCTGTCACTCACTTTATTTCTTCACTTTGTGCTTGAATATGTAAACTCAGGTAACTCAAAAACCAAATATCGTCAAGATATTCTGAATTCGAAGAATCTGGTTAAAGTCAGTCAATTTAATGAACCATCTTTTCCGGATTTTTACGTTTCTTTCCCCGTCAAACGAATTTTCTTTTGACTTTTATCTGGACGATTTCTCTGTAAAATGTTGTCTTCTGGGGGAGCTTTAAGTGAATTTTTTCTCAAAGTTCCAAAGCTCTATGTTGTATATTTGGTTAAAGGATTAATAAATTGTACCTGAGAATATGGCATTTTAACAATCCTTTTCAATTAGAATTTGGAAATTCTTATGAAATATTCGTATTGATCAAAAGATCGTCATTGATACAATCAATATAACGAAATTTATGCTGGATAACCAAGAGATGCTGGGTCTTCGTGTTGAGGTCCGTATTTGGTACTAACCGTCGTTTCGTCCATACTGGAAACAATTTCTTCAAAGAAGAAGCTGTTGCAAAAGGACGAAAGTGACGGTTGTATCACCAAACAAGGAAGGATTCTCATGTTTTGCATGATAGTGGCCGCAAAGACTTGAAACCAATCATACAAAATCAAAAAATGTCAGTGCAAAAAGATAAAATTATTAAGTTAATTAAGTTTCAAACAATCATCCTATTTCCGTAATTAATTTTAATGAAATTAAATAACTGTAGGTATATCAATAATTATATTTAATTAAATTTTTTCTCAACAAATTTAGCAAAATATTATTTGAATAATAACTACAGAGATAATTAAAATTGAAGTTGGAGATAATTAAAACTGAACAATGTAATTTTAATAACTTGTAATTACTGATGTATTAGTTTAATAAGGGGGGGGGGACAGAATTACAAAGAGGTGACATCATCATTTTATTTCATTAATGAATTTGACGTCATAACTTAAATATCTTAATGATTTTGTTTTCTAAAAAATTTATCCTTTCTTTTTTGTTCCAATTTTTCAATTTTGTATTATTCCTTACTCTTCCATTTGAATACTTAAGCTTGCCAAATCTAAGAAATAGGGGGCAAAAATCTTAAGGTCTTGAGAATTTTACAAGTTTCTATCGCGACCGGAAGTTGAAAAGATAATAAAAAAAGAAAGAAGAACTGACGAATTTTTTGCTGGTTCTTTGAATATAGGAGCTTACTGAAGGTGTTTTCTTGGTACACCACCAGATAGCACTTCTTTTAATGTGCAAAAATAATGAAATAAATGAACGGGTTCAGAAATCCTGAAATCAATTTTTCCGGAAAAATTGGTCAAAACGAAGGTATTTAATGCTTACGCAATGTTTGTAGATTGGAGTCGTTTCCGAGAAAATCCTCAAATATCCACAAAACCTATTCGACAAAGCAGCACTTCTGGTGAGTCGATTTTCTTCATACTTGGTATTCTAATAACGCAATAAGTAATGGACTTTCACAGGATGTTGGTGGTAAAGTCGAGTAGAGTGGAGTGAAATGATACTTCACAGAAAACTTTCTTCTTCCTCCATTGGCGCTACACTCTTGAAAGGACCGGGTCTATTCAAGATCCGTCGCCATTCATCCCTGTTTTGCGCCTTTGCTCTCCATCTCCTCACTCTCATTCATCCTCAGATCCTCCTCCATATCATCTATCCACCTCAAACAGCGTCTTCTTGGTCTTCTGGCTCCATCCTTTCCACATACCTTCCATATATTCAATGAAGGTTATGAGGTCTCCACCGTCCGGCAATTTTACGGAACCTCCATTGGTCATCTTCCCTTATGGGACCATATACTTTCCTAACCCAATTTCCTTTCCCATAACCCTGGGACTCTTTCATATTCGTCAGTGATGGCCCTTGTTTCACTGGCATAAGCTTACAGAAAACTACAGTTGTTGTGGTGGTTGGCTCCGCAGAGCCGGAAATCATCAGAGACATTTTCCGAGACTCACAGAGTGTGTAAACTGAATTTGCTCTATGCAAGTCTGTGTTACCATATTGTTTGACAAACGCATCCTGAAGATGGGCGAACGCCCAAAACCGGTTGATGACTACAAAAAAGAAGCAGGCTATCACAGAAAATGTCTCTGAAAACTACAGTATTTACAATTTCCCTAGATGCCTAAAATCGATTGCCAGGAAAACAAAAATATTACATAGTTTTTAGTGGTTAGTTATATGTATTTTAAAGGAAATCGTTAGAGATATTATTAGCGAGAAAATTACGAAAAATCTATTCAATGAAGTCGCACTTCTGGTTGAACGGATTTTTGACCGAAACTGCGTGTTAAATTTGAGCTTTTAGCGATGATTTTGTTCCTGAAAAACTTTGTTAGCATACATACAGACTGTGACCTACTTTGTTGACGTACATACAGACTGTTACCTACTTTGTTGACATGCATACAGACTGTAAACTCAAAAAATACCATTTTTTTTTACTCAGAGAATCTCAACCAAACATGCATTTCCACTGGGAACCTGTTTCTAGCAGTAAGGAAAAATAGAAATATTTTCTGAATTTATATAGTATTATTATGAAAAATGTTTAGCATAGGTGGTGATTTTATGCAAATTATCTTGTGATTATTATTAAATTTAAATTTGGCTCATAAATATATGGAAGCGCAAATGCATTCAAGGTGCGTTAATTTTAATATAAGCAAATAAGATTTGCGCCAGTTTCATTGGAGTGGTTCATACATAGCTTCATTACATAGCTCCAATAAACTTCCGTCATCATCATCACATATAAGACTGTGAAATTTCCATTAATTAGCATATTCTATTTGTCCTTATGTATATAGATGATCCAAAGTTGCTGACTGAACGTAGTTACACATTGAATATATGGGTATGTTTATATAATGGGAAGGATCTAATGCATCCATTTCTAGTAAAACCTCTCCCACGCAACCCCTCCTAACTTAAACCTAGGATGAACTTTAAAATACATAGATATAATACAGTAAAGTTCAGAAGCTATCAATTAGTAGTAGGATATGGCATAGTTCCCGCCCACTGGCATAACCTACCATTATACGTCATGGGAAAGGTTATATTAAAGGTTGTATGTGTGTCTGTGGAATTAATTATTTTTATTTTAATTATCCAATCTAAAAAGTCGGGAATAACAAGTTTTATAATGTACAAGTTTAATTATAAATTATAATAGAGCTTTTTATAATTGTTGATCTGTCTCTAAAACTAGATACGTTTTTTTTAGTTTAATTTTGATAAGAATTATTTATTTTGTTGTAACATTTTAATTGGGTTAATGCTATTTAAATAAATTTCAAGGAAACCACAAAGCTACTCGCATTTTCATTAGATATCTATAATATATGCCACATTTCACCATACATCAAGCATTGAAGCAGTGGTATCATGTAATATATGAAAATGAATTTTAAGAGAAAAGGTTGACGTAGTAAATTCCTAACGGAAATACATTAACTAATTTTTCCTGGAAGTTAGTTTCAAATAAAAGTATATTTATGTAAACGAGCGGAAACGCAGCCTAAAATAAAAGAAGTTTCTGTACTTATTCCCTAGACCAAGAACACGATGAAGACAATAAATTCTTGTTCCTTCATCTCCAAATTGGTCCTAGAATATTCTATAAATAGGGAAGAACAATTTTTTCCAAGGCTATTCTTTTAGCCTTGAAACTGAGTCATATGGGAATCTCAAAAGAAGGCGCTACTTTCACTGTTATTGATTCCGACCTGCATTGGATGGAGTATTCACAGACATAAAGACTGTCAAGACTGACTTTCAAACATAAAGAGCTGCACGACACTCATCCTCATGTCTGAGTGAGTGTTAGTGAGATGTAGATTAGATTAGATTTTGTGGGTTGGTTATCCAGCCTACGCCATCGCGAGCCCTATGGGTCTATTATGGCATCTAAAAGTTAGAGTTCCCTCGCTAGTTCTGTCGGTTTAATTAGACTTTCGAGTCTGGAGAGAGACTCTTGGGAGATCCTTGAGAGTACCCACCAATTAGAGCATTCTCTCAAACCCAGTTTGTTTTATTGGATCAGGTCTCCTGAGAGAGAGATGCTTGGGTGTAGCTTACAGATGTCCGTTTCTCCTCTCCTAAGAGGGGAACTTCAGTCATACAAGCCCCTCATATTAACAAAGTACGTTCAGTGCCGTTTTTTCTTCTTCCTAACAAAAACCTACCAGGCTATCGGTTTTCAAGCCCATGCGATCTTGTTAAGTTATAGTAGCCCGTAAGGGGACCCACAGACATCCTTGTGGCCGCAAGGTATAGCTCGGCAGTAAGCCTGAGAGCAAGTAACTATTAATAAACTTTCACTACCTATGCTTTTTTCGCCGGCCTCTGCCCTGGGGTTTTAACCCACATTCATGTGATCTGTGCATCCATGCTCTAGTGGCTGCACTCTTGACCCTTTGCAATACCATAGAATGGTTCAGGTCAAATGAAGATTGCAATGCAGCCTCGCAGGCCAAGTGTAATAGTGTAGGAGGAGATGTTGGTTGTGGATGTTGATGGATAAATAACACCTCAATATCGGTATAAGATATATAATTGATATATATGTATATGACTGACTGCCAAGGACTATATACTTAACACTACAAGAACAGAACAGACTGACTGACGTGGCTAAACGATATGTACAATTCAAGTGTAGACTGTGAACAGAATATCCCTTTTTGACTCTGTCTCTCGTATATATATCCAACTGGCCTCTCCTCTCCTCTCTCTCGAGAGGGGCTCTTTCTCTCTGATGCGTGGTGGGGGTTCACTCGCTAGTGTGGATGAGTGGTGGGGGTTCACTACCCCTACATCATCCCCCCTCCTGAAGTAATTTTTCGTTTGTGAAAAATTAGCGTTGGTAGCTTGGCTGAAACGATGATGTTGATGCTGCTAAATTTGTAGCATATGTGGCTAGCATGCGACTAGCATGCTGTGCTTTTTTTTCTTTTTTTTTTGAAGGCCAGAGTTGTCAAGTCTGTCATAGAACGTACTTTGTTAATGTACTTTGTTTGTTTTTAAATTTTTAGCAGTCTTTGGCAGTAATTTAAATATGGACATTGAAAGAACAATATTTACATGATTGGTTATTAACATAATTTGAGAAAAGTAAACTAATAATTTCAATACATGATATTGGATCTGCATTTTTAGTTTAGAAATATTAAGAGATCCATTAATTATTTATATTTGCAATCCAGATGCCATTGAAAATTTAAAATTATTTACATTTTGTTTTTATTTTGTCAATTGTTTATGTTATTGAAATACTTGGTAAATCCATTACTAAGTATCATGTAAGAGTTAGAATTATATTTACAAGGAGTTTTGCTGAATTTATGTGCATCATGGATTCATTTTGGATATAAAATTAGAAATTTAAAAATTTGAATATAAAATTGAACATAAAAATTGACTAAATCTAAGGTACAATAATGATTAATTTATTTTTTTTTTTTTGTTTTGATTAAATAAATATTTTCGCTTGAGTATAAGTATTAAACAATTGAAATAATTCATGATTCATTTTCGATATAAAATTAGAAATTTGGAAATTTAAAAATTTGAATATAAAATTGAACATAAAAATTGACTAAATCTAAGGTACAATAATGATTAAATAAACTTTTTTTTGTTTCTGTTTTTTTATTAAATAAATATTTTTGCTTGAGTATAAGTATTAAACAATTGAAAAAATTCATGATTCATTTTCGATATAAAATTAGAAATGATTTTCATGTAATGAAACTTATGGTTATAAACAATTAAAAATTTTCAGATGAATGAAAAACGTCACGATTATGGTATAAATGTTAAAAAAAATTATTTTCTAATTAAGTAATGATTATAAACAATTAATAATGATTTGATTAAATTGTTAAAATATCTTCTAATAATTATTCAGATGTAACAAAACTAATGGCTATAAACAACTGTTCATTTTTAAAGATGACTCTAAGAAATAGAATATGAATACAAATAAAATTTCAAGATTGATTCTGCATAAATTTAAAATTCATTGAAAATTATACAATTGAAAAGGATTTTTGATAAATATCACAATTATAGAAGTAGATAATTAATAAACAAATGTGATGTAAAAAGATGCAGAGTAAAATTTAAAAATTAATGCATACTTAAAATAATTGATAGAAAATTATATAATTGATTGATGATATGACATGATATAATAAAATATATAATTTTTTTTTTTTTGCTGTAAACACACATATTTATTTATATACAATTGTTTCTAGGAACCTTAATAATTTGTGTGTGTTTAGGCAAATTAATTAAATAGAAAGGAATGTTA
>JAAEAF010006960.1:0-14728 GCA_011037195.1 Triatoma infestans
GGGCAGCTAGATTCTTATAAATAGAGCGACAGCAGAACAGTTCAGGACAGTTTTTACACAGTTTACGACCAGTTTACAACCAGTCAGCAACCTATCTACTACCTTCTCATCATCATTCAGCCACTCTGTCTCTATATATATATCTCTCGGTATCTAATTTCTATTTTACTTGTAAAATACTTGCAGTTTCTGTGTACTATTCATTATACAGTGTTGCAGCATATCATTTAGTTTATTTCTCTAAAATCCATTGTCTCTAATTCTCTATCCTTCTCACATCCATTATAACTGTAATTTATCTCAGATTTCCGTAAATGTTTTACTGAAACCTATTTTCTAAGTCTTAGTAAATTTATTTTGTGACCTACTTCCCCACCAAACTTATGACGTTACTTTATCACCAAAACTCGAGATGAGGGTGAACAAGTGTGCAATATATGAATTTTAGGGCTTTGTCATTTTTGAATATTTTGATGTTATGAATGATGTATCATCTCCTAGAATTTTTTTAATATTACTTAATTTATTATAGGCTGATTATTCATTTTATTAAAAGTAAGTATGGATTTTTTTTTTTTTTTTTTTTTTTTTTTGTAAAAAAGCACATACATATATCACAACAAAATGGCTTGAAGTATTTCCATTGAAAGAGAAAAATCTAAGGTTTTACTGCAGATGGCTTAACTTAACGTGTGCTCTCGGATGTTGATGTGATGTAAAACGGGACCATTTGTCTGAGAAGCGTGTTTCGTAGGAGGATAAAGGGGTCAATCCATCAAAGTGTGAGCAGTGAAAGAGAAAAAAAAGTCTGGTTGGCAAGTAAGAGGGACTGGAGAGAGAAGAAATTGTAGTAAGTATTGGAGAGGTCTGTTGTGGGTGCTGTGCCCAGTATATGGGAAACAGGATGAGAGTGCCATGAAGGGTAATGGCGTGCCTTCACTCGACCAACATAACACCCTTCCATCCATTACACTAGTGGTAGTGTATACAAGATATATGGATAGACTTTCCAACTCTGTCTCTCTCTCTCTCTCTCTCTTATACATTCTCCCACTTTGTCTCTCTCATGCCCACACAACTATGTTACAATTTGTGTGTACAAGAAGCACGTTGGGCCACCCAAGGACCTACTACAAACACCTCCACTTCATGCTAACACACATAAGGAAAGAGAGTTTTCTCTAACAACCTTGCCACACCCTTTGCCCATACTATCAGCTAACTATAGTTGCTGCTGTTACCAGCACATACCCACTCTAACAACTAACTACAGCACAATCACAAACTACTACCATAAACACACCCCTATTTCTTATGTACAGCTATTTACCCCCTAACTTTCTCTTCAATTTTTATTTTCTTTTTTTTTTTACTTGGTAATTTGTCTTGTATATTTTTAGACTATTCACAAAAGGAAAGATATTAAAAAAAACTTCAAGTATAAAAATCTCTCTTTTTTTTCTTATGTGTAAGAAAAAGAAAGGAAAAAAATAACTTTGGTGAAACACTCAACACGACTTTGGTGAACACTCACGGTTACTGTAATTTACATAATTTAATTGATAAATTATATTCAAAATTGGAAAAAAATTTAACTGACTTCAATATTATGAAACAATCTAAATAAAAACGCCATTTTTGAGAAGCGTGATTCTTCAGCTCCCCCCAGAACGCCCATAAAAATCTAATTACTCGGGAAATGCTTAAAAACAAAAGTGACAGATCTATTATATTTTATGTACTTTGTATAAGCAGATCATAAAAACGCTTATAACTTTATTGAGAAAAAAAAAAATAATAAAATGACCATTTTGTAAAGTTGCACTTTATACCTGGGAGTTGCTCTCCTGGCACAATTAAGTGCGGTTGGTATGGGTGTCGGAACATAAGAGGGTATAAGGTAATGACTAATGAGTTAGCCGACCAACTAACTAGAAATGGCCAGAAATGGAACGAACACTACATTCTGTGAGCCGGAACTTGTCCTGGAGATAGCCAAAAGGACGGTGAAATGTTATTGCTGTGTTGTGATGTTGTAGTTTGTAGTAGTAGTTGGTGTAGCACGAGCGGTTTAGTAAAAGGGCTTGTGAGTATATATGTTTAAGAGAGAAGTATCAGAAATAAGAAAGTAGTCACCACTGCTAACAATAAATATATTCTAATAAAATAATAACTACAATTATTTGCAAAGATATTATAAACTTATTAATATATTGTGGAACTGCACTGAATCTAAGATAGCGATTCCTGAAGTAATGTTCTGGCTTGAATGTCTGTTTTTTTTTAGACTATTTTGAAGGAATGTCTTCTAATTGTTCGTTCAAATCTTCCCCTGTGAGAAGAAGGGGTAGACAATGCTATCAAGTTCATGAACTCTAAAAGACAATAGTGGTTTTCTACCTGAATAGTCCTTTTGCAAGGGAATGTCTCATTTTCTTCATAATTTTGATTTTTCCAAATTAAATATATTTTTATATTTCTTGCATCCAGCACAACGGCGAGGGCATTTCTGACGGAATGGAGAGAAAACAGCCGTTACTGGAAGCTAAGCACAGGGGCAAAACATGGCAAGGTGGTGATGCCAGAGGGCTGTGTAAGATAAAAACCAGAGAAATCCAACGTCTAGGCAGGAATCAGGTTTTGACTGAGAACGGGCCTATTCACAGGGCATGATAGGTTCAAAAAACAACTGCATGAAGTGGTGAAATGTTTTTGGTGTTATGGTTGTATGTTTTTAAGGTATAGTATCACGAGCGGTTTTTAAAGGAGCTTGTTGAATATATATGTTTAAGATAGAAAAATAATAAGAAATAAGAAAACACTGCTAGATTAAATTAAATATATTATCTTTAAAGAAATTTAAATACTTTTCAATATCACAACAATATGCTTATTAAAGCAATTATTTATCTAGATCAAATGTTAAACTCTTATTACCGGCACTGATATTGTCTCCTTGAGTAATAATGGTAGAATGTCTAATTCAGACTGTTCTCGTTTGAAAGTAGAATTTAGACTCTCTTGAAAGAATGCGTTCTCTCGGTAGTTCAAATCCTCCCCTGTGAGAAGGGGTAAAAAGACAAAGCTGATTAAGTTTTATGAACTCTTCTGTCACGGTGGCCTTCTACCTGTATAGTCCCTTTTGCCAGCGAATGTTAGAATTTCCCTTCAAATAATGATTTTTCTTCAAATTATATTTATAGATATAATTTCTGGCATCCATCACATTGGGATAAATTAACTCGGAGACCATTTGCAGTCTATGTCAGAAACAGGAGGAGACGGCCTTTCATCTGTTGTTTAACTGCGTTGCAATCCGGTAAATTGCGGTATGAGATCTATGGCATGTTGAGACCGGAGGAGATCGTATTGCAAGAAGGACTAGTGGGGAAGGCCCTTAACTTCATGAAGAGGGAAAGTTTCCACTACTAGACACAAGGGGGTTGACACAATAAGCTGGCTACAGTGTCTGGGTTGGAGTCCCCTCCACAGTTTATTCCAATCTAATGTAAAGTTACACTTTCGACCGCTTTTTGTTAAAATTCGGACACATTTAATGCTTATTAATATTATATGGATGATAGAAATGACATTTTAGAGACAAGCTTAGCAATATCCCCCCCCCCCCCAAGTCCCCTAAAAATGAATTTCCCCGAAATAATAATGTTTAAAAATAAAAGCTGTAGCTCTTTATATATATGTAAAGTTGACGTACCAAATTTAAAAGAACATCGCTGGTGCTATTTTTGAAAAAATCGCAAGAAACTAAACGGATTTTGATCAAATCTTTCAGTAAAACAGTAATTTCCGGTTGACCTAATTTTGAATTAAAGCTTAATGTCGGATTTTCCGGTGGCATCACACGAAATATCAAGTTTGAATTCTCTGTGACTTTTTTGTTTTGATTTATGCTGACGAATCTTGTACACCAGTTTATAAAAATTAATGTTTCATACTCAGGATAAGTATACATATCCGGTGTAAACTCGATATAAGAAATTTGACACGATCTTAATATTTCCTATTATCAACAACAGTACGAGAAGGTAAAGATCCAAGCTTTGCTAATTATTTCAAGATAGGGTTCCCATTTAGTGGCTCCTGATATGCACGAATCAGAAATACATACCTTATCTTACCCTCAATCTTAGTATATGACCTCCGCTGAAGTTTATTGTCCGCTCTTCTTTGCATCACCCTTAGATGACCTTTCATTGCTTCCTCCAACAACCGTATGTTGTAGAGGTTGTAGTGCCAGGAACACTTCCAACACCGATGTCAACGTTAACATCATCGTTTTCGTTATAGACAAAAAAGCAATGCGATGTACTCCCTGGACTATATTGACACTTCTCTCTATTTTTACCCCAGGCCACCACATTGTTGCGATGTAGAGTATTCTAGTCTTAATTAAAGTCTTATAAATCTAGAGTAAACCTATTGGTCTTTCATCCCATGTTCACCCCATAATAGAGAAGTATGAAAGCTGTAATTATTGCTAAACTTTAATCTGAAGAGGAATATTGTTTTCATTTAGATTTATACTTTTCATTAAAAAATTTTAAAATTAAAACACTGGAAAATCGTTCTTGAGTTTGAGTCCGTTATCAAGAAAAATATAAAATTAGCCAAGGTTTCCACTATTTCAGTTTGGTTTCATCATACTTGAATTGGCTTGCAAATTAATAAAATAAAATATACATAATATATAATACGAGAAGAATGGGATCAGCATAGATGGAATGTTCCTAAATCATCTTCGTTTTGCCGACGATATCCGACGATTTTCTCACCAAATTTAATGCAGGCAAAAGAAATGTTATGCGATCTGATAAGAGAATATAAAAGAACGGGACTGACGCCAAACTGGAAAAAAAAAACCTAAAATCTTCACCAATGGAAGAAGAGAAAGTTTTAACATTGAAGGAAAAAAGTTGGCATTCCAAGAGGATTTTGACTATTTAGGACAAACCATCTCATTCAAATGTAGGAAAGAGGAAGAGATATGCAAAAGGATTAATAGGGGATGGAAGAAATTTTGGGCACTTAGAAGTATTTTAAGTGGGCAACTTTTCAAATGAATTGAAAGGAAAAGTACTAGCGCAGTGTGTTTACCCCTGCATTTTGTATGGAAGTCAGACCTGGGTCCTCACCAAATACCATTTCGATCGGCTTCGCAATAACCCAAAACAAAATGTTGAGGAGTATGTTGGGAGTTAAAAGGCAGGAAAAGAAAAGCATTACCAAAATCCGGAAAATATTCGGAAAAATGCAGGATTTGCAAGTAGAGGCCCCATTGATTAAAGTGGAACTGCGCAGGTCATGTGGTCCGAAAGGAGGATAGAAGGAGGGCTAAAAGAAGTTCCGAATGGACGCCAAAGGATCTCGGAAAAGGAAAAAAGGTCGCAGTCAGAGTAGGTGGTGTGTGGTGGACCACAGCAAGAGATAGAACTGTTTGGAATAAAGTGGTGAAAAATTATTTTGAGACGTAACGTTAAGAAATTTTTTTAGTTATTTATGTTGTAAAGTATTTAGTTTACATTTTTTTTTTTTTTTTTTTTTTTTTTTGAAGGGGAGGCCAATGTTCCGTGACCCATTTCGATCTATTGTGCTATGCCCCCTGGGTACCGCAGGCTGTTGCCCACAGCACCCGAACAGTTGTCCTTCTCTGAACATTCGTACCAAAAAACCTCCATTAGGTTGAGATCACTGAGGAACCCCAATACCCTGACGGACTCTATAGAGGGTATATCCTCCTCCTCCACCTGGGCTACCCAGGTTATTGGATCTTCTCTGAGTGGCAGCCTCGTAATCTGTTAGGAGATGTTATGGAGTTTCCTCCAGCTCTCCACAGAATCTGCATGAGCTGTCACTTTCGAAACCCAGCTTCACCAGGTGTCCACCAGGTTTCCCGTGAGGAAACCCGTAAGAACGCGGAGCTTGTTCTTGCTCCATCTGATGCAGGCCTCCGTTGGTTATAATTTCCCAAGCAGATTTTAGCCGGCCGCAAACCGAGGAGGGAGTACCAGAGATGAGATCTCATCGTCTCCTCCTCCTTCCTAAGTTCCTCCAACAGAAACTGGTCGCTGACCCCAAAAAAAGGTTCCAGCCCTAGGAGCGGGGTCCTAGCGCCTAACTTGGCCAGGGCGTCGGCCATCTCATTCCCTTCAATGCCAACATGCCCCGGCACCCACCACTGGGTAACTTTGTTCCTCCTGCCTTGGTTATTAAGTTTACCTAGGCATTCACAGACTATTTTAGAGCTGATAACCGATCCATTCAATGCTGTAATGGCTGCTTGACTATCGGAAAGGATTACAATCTCCTGGTTCCTATATCCCCTATCGAGTTAGTTTACATTTAGTTTTGCTCATTTTATCAGCTATATTTTATTCCATCTTTATTTAAAGTAACAGTGTATTTATTTTATTTTATTGTTTTCTGTTGTTTTGTTCTCGTATTAATTTCATTACGAATTTGTGTTTTAATTAGTCTTTTTATAAAATTATTAGTTACAGTGCTTATTTTTGTATATATTGTAAACATTATATTGGAATGTACAATATGAACTCATAAACCTCCAAAAGTAGAGGTTTTTTTCTCTGTAAAGGGTGCAAATAAAGTTTTATTATTATTTAAAGTAATAAAAATAAAAAATTAATAATTTTTTTTTTGGTCATCATAATCTTATGTATACAGGGTGCTCCAGGATAAACTGGCCAAATTTAAGAAGATAGTTCTAGGCCTCATTTGCAAAAAAAAAAAAAAAAAATCATATAAACCATGATCCGATAATTAACCGTTTTCGAGAAATTGCACACATTTTATAACTTTTTAATATTTCACGACTTTTTACTTTCCCTAACTGCTGTTAGAGGAAGTATTGCAATCGTGCCAGATTTTCGAAATTTGCGTTTTCATCGGAAATCCAGGTTTTGAGATCCCTCCCCTGAGTCCAAAAAAGTGATATTTAGAAAATGGTCTGTATATGAAAAGAATATCTTAAAAATGGAAAGTTAAAGAAGCTCAAACTTTCCATTCCATTTAGATTGGTACCACTGCATCAGTCACGAAGATTTTGGGCAAAATCCATCAACCTGAAGTGCGACTTTACTGAATAGGTTTTTTAGTTTTTTGTGATTTTCTCCATAAAAATGCCGACGGTTTTAAACACTAATAAGAATTATAAATGTGAAGAAAATTTGCCATATCGAAATTCGTGTGAGTGTTTCACACCAGATTATTTTTTTCTATAAAAATGGTCTTAACTCTAATGTATTTTCTTTTAAATTCATAAATTAATTGCAATATTAAAATAAAATATTTTAGATCAAGTAATCTTTATTTCTTTTTTCTTTATATATATATAAAAATGAATGTGTTTCTGTTTGTCTGTCTGTACTCGATACATTCAAAAACCATACATCCAATCGCCGTGAAAATTTGGGAAATTATTAGGTATATCCCCGGGAAGGTTTTTGAATTTTTTTTTTTTTAAATCAGAGTTGGGGTTCTAGGTGCTCACGAACAAATATCCCCAAAATATCAAAATAACATTTAATTAGTAATATTTGTTAAAAGTGTAACCATGGATAAATTGAAAAATTAAATTGTTACTCATGAAATTTAGTCATAGAATTTACTTTTATAAAGCAAATTAAACTGTAAATAATAACATACCCATAATAACAGTTGTAATAAAAATACAAATCAAAAATATTATTGATTTCCAGCTGAAGAAAATAATTGGAAATACGTTTTATTTAACCCCACAATTATGCCACCAAAGCGAAGTGCCATTGGTCGATCTACAAATCAAGCAAAAAGGAGAAGAGTAGAACGAGCTTCAGAAACAAGTGAGCAGAGAAAAACTAGGCAAGAAAGAGATCGAGATCACACTGCTCTTGCTCGAGCTTCAGAAACAAGTGAGCAGAGACAAGCTAGGCAAGAAAGAGATCGAGATCACACTGCTTTTGCTCGATCATTAGAAACAAGTGAGCAGAGGCAAGCAAGGCAAGAAAGAGATCGAGTTCACACTACTCTTGCTCGAGCTTCAGAAACAAGTGAGCAGAGACAAGCAAG
Source organism: Triatoma infestans (assembly GCA_011037195.1). Taxonomy (NCBI): domain Eukaryota; kingdom Metazoa; phylum Arthropoda; class Insecta; order Hemiptera; family Reduviidae; genus Triatoma; species Triatoma infestans. Next base: position 8,083 of record JAAEAF010006960.1, read on the forward strand.
GCAAGAAAGAGATCGAGATCACACTGCTCTTGCTCGAGCTTCAGAAACAAGTGAGCAGAGGCAAGCAAGGCAAGAAAGAGATCGAGATCACACTGCTCTTGCTCGAGCTTCAGAAACAAGTGAGCAGAGGCAAGCAAGGCAAGAAAGAGATCGAGTTCACACTGCTCTTGCTCGATCATTAGAAACGAGTTACTGCTCAACCACAGCAGATATGTACACTATTTTCCATCATACTAACTACATGTTTTCCGGCTAATCCAAAGGATCTTTGGGGAAAATATAAAGACTATATGAGTGAAGACATTTTACATCGCATGCATAGAATAAATGCTAATCCCAACATTCAATTTACATCAAATATATACAATGAAGCATTGAGGATGTATGTTTGACAATAGCCAACACATCACTGACAGAATTGGGAATGATTGCTCCAAATAGATCTGGTAGTGACATTTTCGATCGTGATATACAACGAGAAACGCACTTCGATGTTAATGAATTACAAACATTTGTTCGAATTAATCTGCCAAAATTGGTATTAGAACAACGAACAGCATATGACACAATTATACATGCAATATCTAACAAGAGTTGTGGTTTATATTTCTTAGATGCACCTGGAGCCACCGGCAAAACTTTTCTTATTTCACTTATTCTGGCAACTATAAGATCACAAAATAATATTGCACTTGCTATTGCATCATCTGGTATTGCAGCAACTCTTTTGAACGGTGGTCGAACAGCACATTCAGCATTGAAATTGCCATTAAATATGCAGGTAATGTTGAAACTCCAACATGTAATATTAGCAAATATTCTGGGATGGGAAAAGTACTAAGATCATGTCAGCTTCTAGTATGGGATGAATGCACCATGGCACACAAGAAATCATTGGAAGCACTCAATCGCACATTAAAAGATTTGAGAGGAAATGAGCAGCTCTTTGGTGGTGCACTCATTTTGCTAGCTGGTGATTTTCGACAAACTCTACCAGTTATACCACGTTCAACACCTGCAGATGAATTGAATGCATGTCTCAAATAGCGGTATGTGGAGAAAATATCTTTAAAGACCAATATGCGTGTTCAATTACAACAAGATGAATCTTCTGAACGATTTGCAAAACAATTGTTAGATATTGGGAATGGTAAAATGGAAATGGACGAATCCACACACTGTATTACATTACCAGAAAACTTTTGTCACATTGTAAAATCCACTGATGAATTGATTGCCAAGTTTTTCCAAATTTATCGCAGAATTATAAAAATAATCAATGGATTAGTGAGCGTGCTATATTGGCAGCCTAAAACATTGATGTGAATTTAATAAACTGCACAATTCAAAATGAAATACCTGATGAAGAAACAACATATAAATCCATAGATACTGTTGTCAATCACGATGAATCAGTTATTTATCCAATAGAATTTTTAAATTCATTGGATCTACCAGGAATACCACCGCATATTTTATCTTTGAAAATTGGTTCCCCAATCATCCTTCTACGAAATATAAATCCACCGCGACTATGCAATGGGATTAGGCTATCAGTAAAAAAATTAATGAATAACATAATTGAGGCAACCATTTTAAATGGAAAACACCAAGGGGAACATGTACTACTACCACGCATTCCCATGATACCAACGGATACTCCATTTGAATTCAAACGTCTACAGTTTCCTGTACGACTAGCCTTTGCAATGACTATTAATAAAGCACATGTATCATTGCAAGTATGTGGATTAAATTTGATAAATCCATGCTTCTCACATGGACAAGTGTACGTTGGGTGTTCACGAGGTGGAAACCCATCAAATTTATTTGTTCGTGCACCAGATAGGAAACCAAAAAATGTTGCATATTTACAAGCACTACTAAGATAAAGTTCACCATCAATCATCATCATTCATTTCATGATGATATTTAATAATTACAAAATTATTGTTCAATTGAAATTCGTTTGCAATATTGTTTAATATCACAAGTAAAGAAGCATGTTTATTCTACCATCAACTATGCGGAGCTTTATCTTATTAGTGCTTGACAAATAAATGTGCGGACAGATATGGCGTATGAGTTCAAACGAATTCAACTTCTAATACACCTTGCGTTCGCTATGACTATCAATAAAGCGCAAAGACAATCTTTGTAAGTGTGTGGTTTGAATTTAGAAAACGAATGCTTCTCTCATGGGCAATTATCTGTCGCATGCTCCAGAGTCGGTCATCCTTTATGTTTATGCAGAAAATGGACAAACAAAAAAATGCAGTCCATTCACTAGCTTCACAATAACAAGAGACTTATAGTTAAAAAACATTTTTTCTTTCTTTCCTTTCAGATCACAGCAACGCAAAGTAGAGTCTTAACTTGAATGGTTTGTTTTCTTGCTGAATCTATGTTAACTATAATACTTCTATTTACTTCCCTAATAATTAAAAAGCAGATTGAGCCACAGCGAAGCGTGACCGGGTTTAGCTAGTTATTTAATATATATATCTTTTAATTAAATTATATATTTAATATTGTAACGACAAAAAAGAATAACTGCTTTTTTTGTGTTTATTTTATATTATTATTTTTTATTTTTATTTTGATGATTTTCAGTCACGATGAGTATAAAATAAAATAGTCAAGACGTTGTCTTGATGGAGTGTTTTCTTTATAAGCGGACCCAAAATCTTGATCGATTTCCCTGAGGTATGTATATATTAAAGGACGAGAATTCTACTGTTTAATATAATCAACACTTTTATCATTGCATAATATAAATTTCAAAACTATCAGGAAATAGAACAATTATATAGATCGGAAAGTAATAATCTTAATAAACTTCTCTCGTTAAAATTAATAAAAATTATAGTAGAATGTAAATTTTAAAATTTAAAAAAAATATTACTATAATTGGGGAATTTAAAAAAAAAAAAAAAGAATTATTTTATTAAGATATTGGACTGGGTTTTACCCCCTTAAAATTTTCCCCACTAATAATAATCTACCGAGGATTACGACCGATACCCCCCCCCGTACTTCAGTGCACTACCATTTTAAACGTTACCAGAAAGTGGACTATCCAATAAGGCAACAATATGAAACGACCCATAACGCACATCTGTTCACTAGATATAAATCTCTTCTACGACTTCTGCGTGGTTTTCTTTCACAGCAATAACCATTATTATATCAAAATGATGCAAAAAAAAAAAAGTGTGCTTAAATTTGCGTTTTACTTAGTAATATTTATTTAAACTAGTTAAGCAACTTCTTTTACTCATTTTTTCTGTATTTAGAGAGAGAGAGAGAGAGAGAGTTGGGGGTTAGCTTAATTGCTGCTTATAAAATCGTTCACGGCTTACTATATTCATAAATTATTTGTAATTATTTTTACAAATACATAATCTATGGTCGCGTCGCTCTGTGATAACCATAATATAATTACAATAATATAATAATAGTGATTGAATTCGCAAGAAAAAAAAAATTATATCGCTTTTTTCATGTTTAATTTCGATTGGACAATGCGATCGTGTCAAATTTTTGAAATTGAGTTTACAACAGAAATACAAGTTTTGAGATGCCATGATTATGGACAAAATGTTATTAGCCAATGTTTTGTGTGTATATAAACAAAATGTTTCCAAAAAAAAAAAAAAAAATCTTGGAGCTCAAAATCTTGATATGCCTGATTAGAGGCTGAAGTCTATTGTGGTAACTCGAGGTATGGCATATCACATACGATATTTCTAGTTCCCTTCCAATTCGTAAGATAGTCAGGTATTTTGGGAAACAAGTACCGCTCAAGTTTCTACCATAGAAGTTCATTTTCAAGAATAATCAAATAGAAGTAGGAAAACAGACAGAATTATATCAGGAGTCCATCTGTTCACATCACAACAACCCCCGCTTCAATCGCTCTTTCATTATCATCCTCTTTAAATTAATTGCATCCTTAGAATTAAATTGTAAATGCGTATTCATTTATAGTGGCAAATTAAGTTTCTAGTTTATTAATATTTATCTCACAACTAAAACTCCAACTACCGGTGGATTTTATTACATGTATTAGTATGAGTAATTACGAGATTCATTTAATAAGTAACGAGACAAATCGTTGTAGCTCAAAAAACGATTCATTTCATCATACAAACTTTGGATATTTTTCAACATTTATACACTTGTTCCATCGTTCTTCTAATTTGTGTATGCCTCTGGCATAAAATTCTTTGGGTTGATCTGGAAGCTACTTTTGCACCTGATTTTCAAATTCTTCAATGGATTGAAAATGTTTCCTATGTAAAGGCTCTTTAAGGGGTCCAAAAAATGGAAGCCTTTTTGGGGCGAGGTCGGGGCTGTAGGCGGGTTGTGGAAGGATCTCCCACCCTACTTTTTCTTGGTTTCTTTGTGGGAGTCCGTAAGTTGTATTGGAACCCATTTCGCACAAGTTTGCTTGTACTGCAGCTTATTCTGAATAAAGTTATCGACAGTTCCAACATTCGCGTGCACTTCTTCAGCTATCAGTTCAACAGTAATACGCGTGTTGTCTTGAATTAATTAATGCGAAATTCGAAGGGAGGAAGTTGCAACTTCAACCGGTAGTCCACTTCGTTGCTTGTCACAGACACTTAGAGCAATGGCCACTTTTAAACTGTTCTACCCATTTATAAACGTTCGAACAGTTCAAACAATTATTCCCACACACTTTCAACATTTTTTCGTGGATTTCACTACATTTGATACCCTCTCAACTAAAAACCTCATCACTGAACGTTGTTCTTCCGAGGTTCAATGCTCGAGCGGATTCGCCATTGTTAACTGAATACATTTGAAGTTATGCTTACCAAATACTCTCAAACAGCTGATGAGAAACTTAAGTACAAGAATGCCAACTTGACGCGCTGAAACTATTTTATTGATTAAACAAACCGTTTCTTAAGCTACAGCGATTTGTCTCGTTACTTATTGGATGATCCTCGTAACATATCTTACAGGATTATATATGTTTGATTTGTATCTCAGTCCACGACACATGATCGTTAGGCATGGAAAAAATAGGCATAATTACACTTTACTTTATTTAATAAATGTAACAGAAATCTAAATGTAATTACATCTACTATAGGTTCAGTGAAGACGGTTTAGGATAGATCCCTAGCCGAAAGTTTTGGATAAATAAAAAGTATCTAAGATCGGAGGAGTTTTCAAAAAAAAAAAAAAATTTCAAACCTTTTGTTTACAGTTAAATATAGAAAGATCCAATAGGAAGATTTAGATAAAAAAAAATGTTATCCAGAAGTGCACCATTATTAACTTTTTCTTTATCACTTCTTTTGTAAAAAAAAAAATGATCAAAAAGGCTCCAACTATTTTTTTTTAAATGTCAGAAAATATAAAAAGTTTCACATTTATTTGTAACATTTTTCCCGACAAAACTTTATTTTATCTAACTGTACTGGGTTATTAAAAATGTTCCTTTATAATGTAGCAAAACTAGTAATGGTAAAGTAGTAACATAATCAAACTAGAACAGTTTATCATAGATCTTACACAGTTAGACACTAAATACAAAATTAGAAAGTATTGCATTTATTTAAAAAAAAAAATAGTGACCACTGACAGTTTCATGAAGTTATTAATTGAGGAAGATTCTTCTCGACCGTTGCTTGTATGAAGGAAAAGGATTGTGAGTTTCGGTCTTTTTTGAAAAAAATAAAAAAACAAATTCTTGCCAACGTTTCGACAAATATATTGTCTTTTTCAAGGCCTACAACATATAAATACAATAGGTTCTTTTTTGCAAGTCAAAATAAAAAAAAAAACAGAAAGTAATAAAAAATAAGATTTGGTTATTATCCGAAATACGGGGCAAAATGCTATTGTTATGAGGCAATTCAAAAATTTGTTTACATGAATTGCCTCATAACAATAGCATTTTGCCCCGTATTTCGGATAATAACCAAATCTCATCCTTGAATCCCAATTCCACATCTATTCCGAAATATATCTCCTTTCCTTATATAAGAAACCTATCAGAAAAAATATCCAAAGTCCTCACACCATATAACATTATCCTAGCACATAAAACAACGAATACAATACGCAAACTGTACACTAAATTAAAAGACCCTACGCCGACTGAATTACAATCAAATATTATTTACAAAATAAATTGCCAGCAATGTCCAGCCACGTATATTGGACAAACGAAACAATATTTAAAGAACAGGTTATACCAACACGACTATGACTGTAGAAAAAACAAACCTAACTCTGACAACATAACAGCACTCACTAAACACCATACTGAAAAAAGACACGATTTTGATTTTTCTGTCACCAGTATTTTGGCAACTGAACGTAATAGGAAAAAACCTAATTTTTTAGAAATGCTATATTTAAAAAAAGAGAAAAATTCTATTAATTATAGGATAGATACCAACAGTCTCTCTTCAATTTATCACAACCTGATTTCCTAATCCCTGACCTTGTTTTTCCAAATAGACCCCTTTCTCCACTAGTCCCGTTATAAATATACCTGCCCGCTGTTCACTATGGTTTATTTGTTCACTATTCTCTGTGTTGTTGAGGGGTTCTCAACTTTTTATTTACAAAATTATACATAAGTTTTCAAGTTTGATATGTT